>JAYJMA010000022.1:548564-566851 GCA_036873895.1 Parotocinclus cabessadecuia
GTGTGTGTGTGTGTGTGTGTGTGTGTGTGTGTGTGTGTGTGTGTGTGTGTGTGTGTGTGTGTGAGAGAGAGAGAGCGCGCGCTGGCGAGATGAGAGAAACAGACTTGTACCCTAGTCTCCATGGCGACAGCCTAACACAGTCGGAGGGTCACGGCTGCAGGGAATGGACTGAGCCACATTAAGAGGAAGTACAGATCAAAGGGCAGACATGGAATATAGAGAGAGACGGGGCAAGATACAGAAATGAAATGGAATGAGACAAAGTGTTAGATGAGTAGGAAGAAGTGGTAAGTATGAGGAGATAGTGAAGGAACATGAGGGTGCACAGTGACACTCTGGAGGAAACGCGCCATTCACGGGGTGAGTTTGGATTTGTATGAGAGAGTTAGCTAGCTCTAGGCTCTGAGCCCCCAGGGAGAAGCTAAAAATACCATCTGTCCCCCTCATCTGGCTGCTCCTCTGAGCCTGAACAGCATCTGCTTCTGCAGAGATGTCCTTCTTCTGCGCTCTCCAAATTCTTCTTCTTTGTTCACATTTGCACTAATAATTAAATCATTAACAGATTATCATAATTATCTGAATACTCAAGTGATCATGTTGCAGTATCCTAAATATCAGCTGCCAAAATGACTAAAGGATGTCAGTTCAAATAATTAAATTATTTATTACACACTCACTATATGGCCAAAAGTTTGCAGACACCCCTTTCTAAATGGCAATGTATGTGATTTCAGCCACCCTCGCTGTTAACAGGTTTAAAATATGAAGCCTACAGTCACGCAAGCTCTACAGACAGTGACGGTAGAGACGATTGTTCTGAACACCGGTGTTACTTTCATGGGTTTCCACCTCCTTGACATGTTAGTTCATTAAGTTTTGCCCTGTTTTTCTCAAATGAACACCATAAAGTAGTAGTTTGGTGGCTTTTGTAGAGAACCTGACCGCCTTGCACAGAGCTTTGACCTTAACAGACACCTTGGAGATGAATTGGAACACCAGCAGGACTTATTCTTAGAAGAATAAAGGCTTTTGTATGCCAATTCTCGATAATGCTTCAGTTTTAATCTGATATTACGTGTATGTGATCTCAGCATGTTTTGAAGCGTTCTGCAGTTCATATTCTGGTGCAGTCCTAAACAGCCTATTTATTATGTTTTTTTCAAAGTAGTCAGTTGGTTGTCTTTACCGTCATTAAAGTAAAAACAACATCTGATAGGACTGAAACAAGGATGCTTTGTTAATCTAGATAAACAGTGATAAATCTTGAGTTTAACATCTCTGAAAAGACACTTCCAGCTGCAGCGCTTAATGTGTACACTCAGTTAAACAAAATGACAAAATGTGCCTGATACCATCTTCATTTTTTTAACATGTACTGCATTGTTATTTAAGCTAAGAGGTAGCTAAAGATGTAAAAAAAAAAAAAAAAAAGTGCATAAAAAATAAAATAAAACAACCCTATAGCGGAATAGTTTATAAAATACTACTCACTTTTGGGTGTTTTTGCATAACATGTTTGTTTTCTTTCCCGCAGTGTTTCTTGCTTACCACAAGGGCAGCAGAATGAAAGCAATGCAAACACGACCCATGATGGGTTATGGTGTTCCCAGCTAAATATTTTTACCTTGGGATGCTGATTGCTAGAACAACCAAATGGTCTTTTCGATTCAACCCCTATTATCAAAATACTGAATATTACTATGCTAACATAATTGCCTTAGTCCTTTGACCAAATTTTTTTTTATGATAACAAAGGCTCAAAGCTATTTGTGTGAAAACATCACCCAAACTTTCATGTGCACTGACTCACTGTAAGTCACTGGTAGCACCTGTGGCTACCTCACAATGTGATGTTTCTTTGTGCTTCAGTTAGTGTCATGTTTGTACAACAATCCCTAACAAGCCAGTTTCAGTGCCTTCAGTCTTGTGCACAAATTCATGGTTAAATTGCGTGAAACTATATCACAACAACATCTACATGCCAAACTATATAATACATATTTGGGAAAGAAATGATACAGTTTGGCATTGGCAAAAAGTATGCACCTTCCCAGTAGATGATCCAGTAGGCTGATTTGTAAGATCTCCTAAGTTAATTATAAAACTAAATGAATATATTTTTAGACGTTTTTAAATTGCATTTATTTCTTGATTTAAAAACGTCTAAAAATCTACAGTAGTTGCTCAGACTCACCCAGGGGAGGATGCATTTTCCTTTTAAGCCTGGTTTCTTCTTGCCCACTGTACATATCTGTTGGAGTGCAGCCTTTCTTATTTGGTTTCTAGGCTTGACATTTTATAAAGTTGCTTTGTGGACAGGAGGGAACGCATAACTGTCATTACAATTCTATCATAAGCTAAACAGAAAACATTAATGCCAGTGATATATTAAGTATTTTGGAGAATAAAAGAAAACAAATAAACCTCCCAGTTTCGAGGTCGTAAAAAGCTTTCAGCAAGCAGAGGAGATTTATAGCCAGTATAAAAAACTCATCATTACAAGACCATGACTGATAATTGAACGTTTGGATAAGTTGGAGGTTGAGGTCAACCCATGTCATATTTCAGGATCTATTGACCCGCTCTCTTTCGCCCTTCAGGAGCAGTAAATGAACAGGAGATCAGCTCTTCATATGGAGGCCGCGTGGCTCAGCTCAGGAGGAACTTCAACACACAAAATGCCAAAATCCCCTCACCGTGTGCCAAACCACCAATTCCCACCAAACCTGCTCATCTACTGACTGCTGCCTCAGTCCGATGAACATGTTTACATATCAAAACATCAAATGAGATCATCAGAACTTAATCTGTTTAATACGACAGATATGGACTTCCACAATCTAGTTGTACATGTATACTAAAGCATAAAAATAGTTTCATTGTTTATGAAAGCAAAACTGTCATTTTGCATGATGGGTGTGTTGTTCCCCCCGACACTATTTCATACTATGTGTCTTTATATATCTTCTACTTTATTTTTTACAATATATTGTTCTCTTGAAGTGAACCGATACCAAAGGTGTTTTCTACTGTAAATGTACTATAAATATCGCATTGTGTCAAAAATTTGAATAAAACTTGTTTTACTTCAGCAGTCCTGGGGTATTGCCTGTCCAAAGTGAGTGATACAGACAGGAAACAAAAGTTGACGTTCCACTGGTTCCAGAGCAACTTGTAGCAAAATATACTGCGCACAAAAACTTAGAAATTTCATTTTTAAAATTACATTTTACGTATTTTTTTAAACAAAATAGAAATGTGATTTAGAGGATAAAGCTTCGAACTACAAATGGCAAGATTGTGAATTCACTTTTGGGTCTTTAGCAAGGTTTTTAAACATTAACAGCTGAAATTTACTGTAAGCTGCCTTGGATAAGGGTAGTGAGAAAAGGCACAGAGCTTTATTAATATGTGTGAATCAGATTTATTTTTCTGTAATATTCGACATTGATTAAACAACTTAATTGTACATGGAACAATGACAGAGTATCTTGGTGATCTTTTATTTTAGGTACTCACAATGCTAGGTTCATAATTTTAAGGAGACTGAAAGCTCGGCTAGCTCAAACAAGCCTTACGGTTCTGAAAGGGTGAACAGGGCTGTTTTAACGAATGAGTGTCCTCACCCTGCCTTGTCATCACTTTGGGCTGGTATAATGTCAAATAACTAGCACTTATATGCTAGCACAACTAGAATAATTGGGAGTTGAGGAGTTCCAACATTAGTTTTCGGTCTATTTGGTAATATCAGAGGTTGCACCTCTCACATCCTATCAAGGTGGATTACTGTCAGCTCAGACTACAGTTTCCAAGCTTGCATGGGTGGGGTAAGTACGGTACTTTGATTCGTCCAGTTTATCTGCTCATAGTAACTCCGGCATTGCTTTAGTTTTTTAATTAAGTGCTAAGCCTCATACCATTTCTCAAATAGAAGTGACATTTTGCTATGCTCAAATTAACGGTTTACTTGCTTATTTATTTATTGATTGCGAGTTTGTTAATTAGACTCCCTGCTTAAAACGTTACAGGTGGGTCAAAGTTGGTTTATGCTGTTTAGCAGAGGCCTGGTGATTGTTTAGCTAGTAAACTCATCTTGCTAGCATACCAGTGTCTAAAACAACATATGATAGACTTTGCTAGCATACATAGAAGGGCATTAAACAAATAATTCCTATTAGTTCAGCTGATTGCTTGTTTTTAGTACTGTACTAGACGGATGCATCCTAAAAACCTTTCTAATTTATTGTAGTTGTTGATGTATAATCTAGGCTTTTATTCATATGAGTCTTTAGTCTAGTGCAAATGTTGTGAATTGTGATGTACAACTCACGAGTCGCTAATGCTAGTCCCTTATTAACATTACTATTTTAGCTTTCTTCACAAATGCTAAAACATTCCTATCTATCTATCTATCTATCTATCTATCTATCTATTTCTATCACATATTTTTAATACTTAAACCACAGTGATTTTTATGAGGTTGAGAAGATTCCTCTTTGACTTATTTTTGACTGCTTTAATTTGAGGTCACCGCAACGGATCTGATCCGCATGATCCACAAATTTTACACCAGAGGCCCCTCCTGACGCATCCCTTCCAACGCACCCACACTTGTGCCTGGCACTGATACAGTAGCTGAGCATTAACACTGGGGCAATTTAAAGTGACCAGTGAACCAAACACATGACTTTGGACTGTGAGGGAACTTTAGAATGTGTAGAACATCCATGTGTGCACAGGAGACTGTGTATAATAGGGGAATATTCTTGCTGGCTGTCATTGAAAACTACACTGTTCAAAAATAATTCGGCGATATTTCATTAGTTTTATTTATAGTTATTGTGAGCAGTGTATTACAGAAATGGCCAGGATTCAGTTTATGACCTAACATTAACAACACGTGTTGGATTTATGATTTCTGTATTGTACTCTAAACCACATTTAATGTTACGAAGTGACATTTTAAATGGCATCTAGGATGGATGATTCTGGTAATGTATGCAAACAGTAGAAGGAACTGGGCATTCATCCAGTTTAACCGAAATACATTTTGGAGTGTAAGATCAGTTTTGATGTTGGGTGGCACAGTAGCAATTTGTTCATCCACCTCCATTGAGACCTAAAGCTTGAGATCTAGAGTTCCAACTGGGTTGGGCATCATTCAGGCAAGATTACAGTTCATTTGTATGAGGGGAGGGGAGGGGATACACAGCAACCTTTTTCAGGACCTGTGATACTTTTGGTACCTTGTTCAAAGCTTCTGCCTGCACCAAGGGAACTCCAGAAAAGACTCTGGACCTATCCTGCACCCTGTGCTCTCCATACAATGTTAAATAAACTAACAAAAAAGGACATCTTCCCCTATATCTAGAGAGTTTGTACTTGCCACTATACGAGCCTTTTTTGTTTGTTTTCTTTTGTTTGAGTCTTGGTCCTCCCACGGTTTTTCCTTATACTGTTTATGGAGTTTTTTCCTTTCCACTGTCATCCTAGGTTTGCTTAATTTGGGATTGAGATAACTGACTATCAACCTATGTTAGCTCATTGGGCTGTGGGCATGAATGTTTATAAAGCTAATTTGAGACAGTTCTCATCTGCATGTAGTAACTGCACCAACATCTCTTTTATTAAGTGTCTGTGAATAAAGCAATGCCAGTAGACATGTATGCCAAGGTGTACATGGAGCAGAGAACAAATTGAACAGAAAAAGGAAAAATAAATAAAAAAGGATTGTTATAGTGTTTGGAAGGCCCCCAACACAGTCCAAATATGCCCTGCCTACTTCCAGTGTTCACAGCGCCACTATCTACCCGACATACAGTTCCACTCCAAATCTGTAGACCCAATAGCTCTGGTCTCATAGATCACAGACATCACAATTTTTTTCAGTGTTTCTAGCACTCTATTTAGCTGTATCTCTAGGTGGGATGTGTAAAATGAATATAAGAAGCACAGTACACATCAGATTAAAATGTCAAACTACCGATGTCTGAATAGGTTCACAGTCCTGTCACATGTACAATTCAAATGACACTGTTTGTTCTTACAATACTTACTGTGTTTTAATATTTAGATTTTAAAACTTTTTTTTGCCTGTTCGCTTTATTGGGTAATTTGCAGTCGTGGGCGGGCAGTTCAAATTGTTTTCAATGTGGACTAGTAAAAAGATTGTAGTGGACTTTCCTAGCTTCTAAGTCAAGAAGATGTATGCCTGAGTAAGCTTGGGTATTTTAATTGGGCAACATTGCTAGTATTGGGCCATCTGTGATCTACTCCACAGCGAACTACACAAAGGCTTCTTGAGTGTTAATAGCACCACCTTGTTGAGAAAGCTCCGAAGATGTTCTGCTTGTTACGTACACAAATCCACATACTGTGTATCGAGGACAGTTGTTGTTCTTCTGGAAAATGAACTTAGACAGAACTGTAGGGCAATAATTAAGTAAAACTTTACTATAATTAAGGAAAATACGGGAACTTTCATTTATGCTTAATCATTTACATTACAATTACAACATTCAGTAGACGCCCTTACCCAAAGCAACTTACAAAAGTCAAAATTACAATTACAAAATTCATAGAGAGCTGGGGTGCACCTAACAGCAGAGGGCACAATGTAGACACCAACTGACCTAACATAGGTCTTTGGAATGTGGGAAGAATTAGGCCTAGGGAGAACATGCAAACTCCATAATGGCAAACTTCATGCTGGAAATCAAATCAGAGGTCAATAACACTAACCACTGCAATGACTAAAACATGATCAGAGTTTGATCATAAAAGTAGAGGCAGGGAAGGGAACCCAATTAAATAAATGAAATTAATTCTTGTACTTGACTTGTACTTTTCTAATCTTATACTCTTTATAAAAACTAACTTAATCACAAAAAGATGTTCCTTTCCATCAACCAGGAGAAAAGGTACAAGCAAAATACACATAGGCATACACCAGATTTAACATGCAGTTGGTCTGGTCAGTACCAGGCTGATGACATTAACACTGTAACAGCTTCTTCTTCTCCCCTCACTTCCTGCTAACACCTTTGCTCCTTAAATACCAGAGGTGCCCATTTCAGCCACTCCAATCACCACTCACCATGTAATTGCCCTGAAGCAAGGGAAATGTGAAAAGAACAAAGATGACTTCCTGAGATTGTAACAATATAAAGATATGTGATGGAATTTAAACATAGATTAACATACCTTGCTGGCTGCACACAACCAAGAGGAAATGAGTCCACTTAAAGAAACAATTTTCAGTACTGGCAATGCAGTAGCACGTTTTTAACACTTTAAACCACCAGACAGTGAAAAAAGACTTAAGCTAGTTAAGGAACTGGACTAAATGCTGTGAATGTAGATTAAAAAGTGCCATAGTTCCTACTGCAAGTAGTTTATGCAATATAAATAAATATTTAAGAAAATATATTGATTTAAAAAGATATGTAAACAAAACATGACCGTGTGACAGTCAAGCAACTGAAGCCCGTTTTTCTGTTTCCTTTCGGGTTTCTCTTATAATGAACAATTTTAGGACCATGTAGACTTATTTGTATTAAGAATAAAGTAGTAAAAAGATAAACAAAGCACAGAAAAGGCAATTAAAAATCTGAATTACTTAATCAATGTTTACTGAATCGTGAATTGTGAATCACAAATTGAGATTTGGCTGAAAAGAACTGTATGGCTTGATTTACAAAAGTTTAAACAAGTGCCCTTGAGTACAAGGCAGAAGACAAGAAACAAGACACACTTTTGTAGCCAAAATGCGTTGAGAGGTGATCGAGAACTGATGTAGCACTGTACAGTTTATCAGAATAAGGAAGTTCAGTCAGTGATGAGTAACGGGCCAGGGTGAGAATAGGAGTCTCTGGACATTACGTGGAATGCCTTTGAAGTCATTGTAGGTGCCCATGATAATGGAGTCCTGCAGATCAGCTTCAGTGATACAGTCCTGCTGAATCCATCCCAGCTATGAGCTAGGGATCATAGCAGCAGGACCTCTGATGTCATCTCAGCATCTCTGCAGCATAGGTGTGATGAGGCATACAGAATCAACTCAGAGAGAAACAGAATGTACTGTTAAGGATCATGGTGATTGAATAAAGAACGTCTAAATAAGACTGCTAAATAAAATAGAGAACTAATGTAGCACAGTCATAATTACTTTCTGATGCCTTTTCATGGTGTATTTTCCAGGCAAAATATGGAATCATAGTCTGTTGAGAGCAAGAAATATTGTTTTTAAGTAATAATGATTTTAATGTGACTAGTTTTTATGAGCTACCTGTCTATTGCTTTACATGAAATGGACTCATCTAGATGTATTTAGTTTACAATCAAACTAGTTTATCAATTATTTTAGGATTGCAGAAAAATCCCTGAGCTGCTGGTCAGTTCTTTCAAGCCCTAACATTAACCTATAATATAAAACTCACAAAAATTAGGAGATACTTCAAAATGAAATATCCCATGTTGCAATAGCCCCTAATATTTGTGGGCAGTGTATAATTTTAGAAGTACTTAGCAGTATTAGTACAGGTAATCAGCCTTCAATTTGTCCGCTCATTTTAATAATAAAGGCCTGAACCTTCATTCATTCATTTATTTTCTTACTGGCTTGTTCCTAGTCAGAGTCGTGGGAGAGCTGGTGCCTAGCCGGAGGCCCAGGGAACAAGGCAGGAACAAACAGACAGGGTGCCAATTCATCATAGGGCACATACACTAATACGGACACTCACACACTAAGGGGAACTTAGACACTAGGAGAACATGCAAACTCCACACAGGCAGAGTCCAGGGTCAGGATGAACCAGAGCTGTGAAGGGGAAGTACTAACCACTGCACCACCCTGACAATAATAACAAATTATAATAGGAAACAAAGATCTGTCTTTTAAATGTGGATGTTTCAGCCATAAACAAGTGGTCTAATTTAAAATATTAAAGAAAATCCCAGGGTGGAGCGGAATGGGTCCTTTCTGTGTGGAGTCTGCATGCCCTCTCTGTGTTTGCATGGGTTTACTCCGGGTACTCCGGTTTCCTCTCACAGTCTAAAGACATGCGTGGTAGATTTATTGGTGTCTCTAAAAGTGGCCCTTAGTGTGTGACTGCCTGTGTGCCCTACGATTGATTGGTGCCCTATCTAGGGTTGTTCCTGCCCTTGCGTCCAGAGTTGGTTGCCCAGCATGTGTTTTGGATATTACTATAAAAAAGGCGGGATACTGTCTCAGTTTGTGTCACAGTAACTCGTCTCAAGCCATCACGCTTTTAAATATTTTATCCAGTGGTGATACATCAGAGAGTCGTTGGAAGACTTCCTCCAACGAGGCCGTACAATAAACCACCACCTCATCAAAGTAAACAACACAATTAGGAACATCTAGTACATGGTTAACCATCCTCTGAAAGGCAGAAAGAGCATTACTCAATCCAAACAGCATGACCCTATACTGGAGGAACGTATAAATCATTTACGTATTGTTTTCATACAGTAATACCCTTTATACTTAGCAGTAGCATAAAAGCCTGTAATGTGAAAATGTAACTATGGCAATGTCTGGTCAACAACCGTTTCAGTCAATTACCTGTTTTGCAAAAGATAATGCAGTAATTAAACGGCGCGTACCTGTGTTTATGTTTGTGTCGGAACAGATTCTGCCCGAATGGAGTGAGATTACATTTCAAGGGCCCATTATCAAGATCTGACCCAAGGTCCCTTATGGGATCTTGACCTTTGGGCTGCCCCGGTTTATCCCCCCACCCCCACCCCCACCACCACCCTTTACTGGACCCTCTGCGAATGCAAAGTCTCTCTTTTTTCGATCTTTCATTCACACTGTCCCCTATCAGCATCTTCGGAAATGTTTTGTCATCATGCTCAGATTTTCCAAAGGCTTCCGGAGAGAGGGCGTGGGGGCAGGGTGGGGCTTCAAAGTCTTGGGGACCTCTCAAACAAACACATGTGTATGTGCACACGCACACACGCACACACACACACACACACACACACACACACACACACACACACACACACACACACTATTGGTTTTTCTTCTGTAAGTTTGTATAGTCTATTTTATGCTATGTTTGTAACATTGTATTTGCTTTCACTTATTTATCTTCAGTCATTCTGACATATGCTCTTATCCACAGTCTTATCCAAGTAATTATTGGTTAAGGGACTTGCTCAAGGACCCAACAATATTAGCTTGGCAGATGTGGGTCTGGACCCAGAGTCTTGTTGTCCACAATCCATTATCTTAACCGGCAGACCAGATTATTTGGGCTTTAGATACCATTTACTATTGGAAACGTGCAGTTTTTTTCACAATTCTCCACACATTATGTTTCGTTTTAATTAGGTAGAGGATCTTAATTCTTACATATAACATATAAGCTGCACAATAAGAATGAGTCACTGGTTGATCCTCCAAATGTTTCTTTCTTATAATATCTGGTGAGTTTTTCCTTCCCGCTGTCACCTTTGGATTGCTCATTAGATAATTACAAAACTGCTTTGACACAATCCTGCGACTTTTAAAATAAGCGCTATCGAAATAGACTACACTTGCTAAATGGGTCTGTTCATACAGTCTTAAATAACACTGAGCTTATGTGGTCTGTGTTAAACGCATAATTAATAAATACGACGTGAGAGATTTATTTTATTTAACGAACAGTAAATAAAGATCTCTATTATCATAACTAACCGTCTTACCTTGTCGTTCGTGGTTTCATAAACAAAACTAAGACGTCCTTTCTGTGTTACAGCAACAACACGAGTTAATTACTCCTCACTCAACATATTAGTCTCTTTCTACGCGTTTTTGCGGAATAAAAGAGTAAAACTTCGTGTCACAGCCCGAGTCTCGCTTTCAGTTGTTTATAAGAGGCGCTAAGGCTGTTAGCATCTCGGCTAACTCAGGCCTAGAGCGGAAAAAACAGAAGCTCTTACGATAAGAAATAGGAGTCGATTTCGACCTACCAGGAGCAAAAGTCCACTCTCGGGCGGTGCCGCTTATGTTCCGGTACAAACCCGAAACCTCTCGGACCATCAAACTGCTTGTAAAGGCGACGTTTTACTAAGAACAGTGAATAAAACAGAGCGCTGCCATCGCGGTACTAACCTGAGCGCCTCGCCTGTCCGCCATCAGCTTCCCTCAACATCACCCAGCGCATTCACACCAGCACTTTCCACAGCAACGGTCACAACTCAGCGCGATTCGTTTCACAAAATAAACCACACGTGGCTTCGAAAGATTGAAATGCCTGTACAAATGTATTAATTTAATTACTTGTAATCTGTACGCAAGTCAGCAACGCGGTCTGGTTCGATTTATTTTTCTTGTCAGATATCGCCTGAATAATTATAGCGAATGTGCTGATATCGTTACAAAGACGTCACGGCGTCAACGGCTCTAGGTTAAAGCTTGGCCAAGTTCATATGAAGTTAAATGAAATAAATTAAATACATACAATAATAAAATACTCGGTACACGGAATAACATTTACAAATGTTGCATGAATATGAGTTATTGTTGAGTTATAATGTCATACAGATTAAAACAAAGAAACAAGCAAAATCAATAGGGCAATAGAAATCGATTAGCCAAATTTGTGTTATGTATTCGATAAAAACAACATCTTCATATCGATCAATATGCGGGTGGGATTTATCTCTACAATCTATAATTATATAAGAAAAGCTTTAAAGAGCTTCTTATGGATGTATGTTTTTCCTTATTAATTTTACTTCAATTGAATGAGTGTGTGTGTTCCTATACTTCAGAAGACCGAATGTCCTCGAGTCCAAGCAGTTGTGACTTGTGAGGACTGTTTTTAATCATCATTTCATTTTTAATGCCTTTTTAACAAAAAAAAAAAAAAAGAACAAATTTGATTGAAAACATTGGTTAAGGTTACTGAGGCTAAAGTTAGTATGGGTTATGTAAAGGTGTGGAATTAATTGTATACAGTAATCATGATGTCAATGAAAAGTCCCCATCAGGACAGTGAGTCGAATTTTTTTTTTTAAATAAAAACAAATAAACAAAATGAGTAATGTGCTTTAGGTTACAGAGGTTAGGTGTAGGTATGGGTGTAGCATTAATAAGCTACAATGACCATTATGCAAATGTGAATGTGTGTGTGTGGTTTATGTACCATTCCACAGACCAAACGTCCCGACAAAAAAAAATAAAATTTAACTCGTGGAGCGTTTTGCTGGTCCCCAAAAAGAAAATAACTTTTTACCATCAAATAACTTTATAAACTTATTTTAGGGGAAAAAAACCCACAAAAGAGCCAAATGATTTGCATTTTAACTTGAGTTTTACTGTGACCTATACTAATTGTAGTTTAATTGGTATATCTAATTGGCATATGTAAACTATACAATTAAAAGTAAACAGGAAATATACAACATGTACACTTAAGCGTTAAGATTGTTTCTAATTATCAATAGCAGTACTAGTAGTAGTATTGGTGTTATTTGTACCATTATTGTTTATTCAATTATTTTCATACCTGCTTAATCCAATCCAGGGTTGACCTTACTGACAGCATAGAGCAAATGGTGGTAAAAACCCTAGGCAAGGTGCCAATTCATCGCTTGACACACACACACACACACACACACACACACACACACACACAATGGGACACTGTAACAACACTAATTAATCTAACAAGTGTGTAATCTCTTTTAGACACGTCCACCTTATCATTCCACATTGTACATGCTGAAACAGACAGATCAGCTCAGCTAGTTTCTCACCATCTAATTCTTCATCAGTGCTATCAGTTTTGACTTTTGAACTATTTTCAATCCAGCAGTGAAGCTGAAGTGTAAACTCCAGCAGCACTGCTGTGTCTAATTCCCTCATACCAGAACAACACACACAGGACACCACCACAACCAGGTCAGCTGAGAATAATCCATCATCCAAACAGTACCTGATCTGTGCTTGCCCTGTTTAGGTCCGGACCATCAGAGAACAGAGTAAAGGGGACAATCAAAGTAGGTAGAAAAACAGATGGACTATAATTAGTAAATGTGTAGTAAAACTACAAAATGCTTCTGAATGGTAAATGGAACTGATAAAGTGGACAGTGAGTGAAGAAACAAGATGTACCTAAAGTGTATATGATTACTTGAACTTAATGTTGACTTAAGACTGATCTTGTTTTAATCTGTGAACTTATTATATTTACTGTAAATAGATGTGGCTTGGTACTTTAAATGTTTCTTTAAAAAACAAAGTTCATCTTGAACATGTTGCTTTACTACAGCTCAAAGAAACAAAGACATATATGAATGTTTTTTTATTTATTATATCATGAAGTCTGAACCAACTTGGACGTACAAGGTCAAAACGAATGAGTTGCTTTTTCCAGAACATTCTAAACCATCGACTTAAAGAAAAAAGAAAGTACACAATCGAAAGGAAAAGCAAATTATTTCTCTGGCTAGCTCAGAGTAAATTATAGCTACTGATTAGATCATTAAAGTTCTATCAGAAGTAAAAAAAAAAAAAAAAAAGTATGAACAGTAATTGGACTCAATATGGGAAAGGAGAGGTGAACATATTTAACATACAGTAAACGAGAACACTAACATTCACCCAGCTTCTCATAAACCTCACGAATCAGGAATGAAAAAAAGCAATAAGTTACACCTCATCAATAAACAAATAATTTTCTCATTTTGAGTTCTGAGTATGAATTACATTTCAAATGACACACATGGCGCCATATTAGTCGACCTCTTCGATGGTTGGTCCCTGTGAGGCGGATCCTGAACTGGCGCGTGCCTGATCTCCGCAGCTTCCAGTGGGCATTGCCCCCTGGTACAGCTTGCTGATGATGGGACTGCAGATCTTCTCGAGCTCCTTCAGCTGATGCTCGTACTCCTCTTTGTCTGCGAGCTGGTTCTGCTCCAGCCATCTAATGGTCTGCTCACACTTCTCCATGACCTTCTTCTTGTCGTCATCGCTGATCTTACCTTTCATGTTCTCATCTTGGACGCTGTTCTTCATGTTGAAGGCGTAGGACTCGAGTGAGTTCCTGGCGACGACTTTCTCCCTCTGCATGTCGTCTTCTGCTTTGTATTTGTCTGCTTCCTGCACCATTCTCTCGATCTCCTCCTTACTCAGCCGGCCCTTGTCGTTGGTGATGGTGATCTTGTTTTCTTTGCCGGTGCTCTTATCCGCCGCAGACACGTTCAGGATTCCGTTGGCGTCGATGTCGAATGTCACCTCGATCTGAGGGACTCCCCGAGGTGCAGGCGGGATTCCAGTCAGGTCGAATTTCCCAAGCAGGTTGTTATCTTTGGTCATGGCTCTCTCACCTTCGTAGACTTGAATGAGGACACCAGGCTGGTTATCGGCGTACGTGCTGAAGATCTGGGTCTGCTTGGTCGGGATGGTGGTGTTGCGTTTAATAAGGGCGGTCATCACGCCCCCTGCTGTCTCGATGCCCAGGGACAGGGGCGCCACGTCCAGCAGCAGCAGATCTTGAACATTGCCAGATGTGTCACCCACAAGGATTGCAGCCTGCACGGCGGCACCGTATGCAACTGCTTCATCTGGATTGATGCTCTTGTTTAGCTCTCTTCCGTTGAAGAAATCCTGCAGGAGTTTCTGGATCTTGGGAATTCGTGTGGAGCCGCCAACCAGGACAATGTCATGGATTTGGGCCTTGTCCATCTTTGCATCGCGCAGAGCTTTCTCCACAGGGTCCAGCGTTCCCCGGAAGAGGTCTCCGTTCATCTCTTCAAAGCGCGCTCTGGTGATGGAAGTGTAGAAGTCGATGCCTTCGTACAGAGAGTCGATCTCGATGCTGGCCTGAGAGCTCGACGAGAGTGTTCTCTTGGCTCTCTCACAGGCCGTTCGCAGCCTTCTCAGTGCACGCTTATTCTGACTAATATCCTTCTTGTGCTTCCTCTTGAACTCTTCCACAAAGTGGTTCACCATACGGTTGTCAAAGTCTTCCCCGCCCAAGTGGGTGTCTCCGGCCGTGGCTTTCACCTCGAAGATGCCGTCTTCGATGGTCAGGATAGACACATCAAAGGTTCCGCCACCGAGATCAAAGATCAGAACGTTTCTCTCTCTGCCCTTGCCCTTGTCCAGACCATACGCGATGGCAGCGGCTGTGGGCTCGTTAATGATCCTGAGGACATTCAGCCCGGCGATCACTCCAGCGTCTTTAGTGGCCTGCCTCTGAGAGTCATTGAAGTAGGCTGGAACAGTGATGACTGCATTTGATACTTTGTGCCCTAGGTACGCTTCGGCGATCTCCTTCATTTTGACCAGGACCATAGAGGAGATTTCTTCAGGGTAAAATAATTTGGTCTCCCCTTTGTACTCTACTTGTACTTTTGGCTTTCCACCATCACTGACGACCTTAAAGGGCCAGTGCTTCATATCGGACTGCACGACCAGATCGTCGTATTTCCGGCCGATCAGCCTCTTTGCATCAAACACTGTGTTATTGGGGTTCATAGCCACCTGGTTCTTGGCAGCATCTCCAATGAGCCTCTCTGTCTCTGTGAAAGCCACATAGCTGGGGGTTGTTCTATTTCCCTGGTCATTAGCGATGATTTCCACCTTCCCATGCTGAAACAACCCAACACAGGAGTAGGTGGTGCCCAGATCAATCCCAATAGCAACTCCTTTCGGCGCTGACATTTTTAGTAATGGTGTTCAAGCTGAAACATAGAAAACAACAAGCTAACAACAATCAAACACATGCGTAGCTACACTGAGAAACCTATTTCAGCCTCAGAACACATTCCTGGATGTATGAAAAATGAAACTTATATTACTGGTAGTTTCCCACAAACTTTATACTTTATGTTTTCAACCTATTTAAAAGTTTTAGGCAGAAAATGTATACAAAACAAACATGCTGTTTTGCCAAAGTTGCCCAAAATTTTACAAAAGACTATTTTAGCAACTAGAATAAAAAAATTGGTCATTTTGTTGTTTTTAACATAATGTATATAATTTTACGTTTTCTATAAGGTTAATTTTAATAAAGCAAATAATTACCTCTACAAACTCTCTCCCAAAAAGCAGGTCAGTTTCACTCTGTAATAGAATATAATAACCTCTGTGTCAAAGAACACACTGACATGCTGTGGAAACTTAACAAGCAACCCAACAAACCCCTTCACTTAATCCAGCTGGTGCCCATCCGGCAACTCTGGGTGAAAGGGCAGAAACAACCCTAGACGGGGGTCAATCCATCATAGGGCACACACACAAAGCCACACGCGAAGGGCTACTTTCAAAACACCAGTTAACCTAACATGCATGTCTTTAGACTGTGGGAGGAAACTGGATTACCCGGAATAAACCCACGCAGACACAGGGAGGACATGCAGACTTTAAACAGAAAGGACTCAGGCAGCTCCACCCTAAGGTTGAACCTTCTTGCTGTTTGATGCAGGCAGATAATATTTACATTTTATTTTGAAATGACATAATATGCCATAGTTGGGGTTGGGGGTCGGGGTCAGTCTCGTGCTGAACAGCATAGTTATAACCAATACTGAACAATACTAATGCCATAATTAGTCATATAGTTAAGTGGTTAAGAAAAGTATGTAAATCAATGGACTGGTGTCTGTTTGTAATACTCGAAAGCAAAATCTTGTCAGAATGTCTTTCAGTTTAAGGGCAGAACCACGATTCAAACCCGGGTTAGGTGGTGGGGTAGCGTATTAGACCACTGCACCACTTAAATACCCCAAATATCACATGCTAAAGATAAAAATAAAATCACTTGGACACCCTCATCAGGTTTAACTTTATAAAAACTATAATCTGTCCTTCCGATTGTCCTGGAAACCTTGTAATCCTACGTTTGTGCCTGTCTATGCCTGGCTCTGAAGAGGTTTTTAATTTCCTTCACAACTGATACTGTCGTCTATTTTATATTTGGCCTGAAAAAGGGTCTTAAATTAAACTTGATTTTGTTCGTTTGTTGTATTTTTTAAAGTGGGTTGCCCGCTATGGTGTTTTAGTATAGTCGCTAAAACATTACGGAACCCCTTAATCTTAATTAATAGATTAATTATCGTATTAAAATAATATACGAATCTATAACCAAATAAAACATAATGATTTCCAACGTTAACCTCAATTTGAAAAACAACACGTTGTAACCGTCAACATCACCGACACCACAAAAAAAACAACAACGTTTTGAAATTGCATTTTACTTACACAATTGCACGGAATATCAAATTGGTACAAACCTGTTAAGCGAAGAGCGGGCAATAAATGTGAGGTTTGCAGAGGCGTAGATTAAAACGTTTGCGTTTTCTCTCGCAGTAAATACTTCTTCACTGAATTAATCCACACAACCGCCAGATCAATCCTATATATACCGTTTTCACTCGTTCCACAACTTTCTGGAACGCTACGGCAGCGCTGTCCAATCAGCTATGAGCATTCCTCCAAGTCACGCCCTCTGAGCTCGAGCGTGCTCCACACGCTTCTCGACGTTTCCACACGGAGAATCAGGGCGACCGTTCAAAAAAAAATTCTATAATATGTAATAATCATTCCAGAGATTCGACTCCATGCTGCATATTCAGCGTGATATCAACCTAATATCTGAATCTAAACACAAAATTAATGTTGATGTTTTATTTGATAAATTACTGTACATAAAATACACATTTGTGCACTGGAAAAAGTGATTTGCCAATATTATTTGTTTGTAGGTATCCTAATAATCTTAACATCATCCTAAAAGACACAAAATAGTCTCGTTCCATATAACAAATATGTTTTGACCCTGGATGCACTGTTTGGAGCACTCATAGCACGGTCAAAATCACATTTCCCCATTCTGATGGTTAATGTGCACATAACTGGAAGGTTTTGAACCATATGCATGGTTTTAGGTAATGCCCTGCCACCGCCCAATTATCTGATTATATAATGTCATGAATGGTATACAGGTGTTCCTAATAAAGTGCTCATTAAATCCATATTGAAATATTGATCTTAATCTCATTTTATAGAGCCTATTCCAGATCCATAGTGTTCCATAACCACACCACCTGATCTTCATGTTCAGTGTTCAGTACGGAGATTAAACTCAGGGAACAAAAGCTGCAGTTTCCTCCGACTCCAACGTTTAACTGTAGCCATCTATCATCACAGCAGCTCATCCTGACATTAATAGGCAAGCAGTGATGTAAATTTGTAAATAAACATACAATCGACAGTGCAGTAAATCAGTTTACACAGGACAGAACACATTGTCATTGCA
>JAYJMA010000022.1:571966-584242 GCA_036873895.1 Parotocinclus cabessadecuia
GAACAGGGACCCTGCCAACAGAAATGCCCTGACCCAATACTCTGAATAAAATTGGGACTGATACAGACCTCATTAAACAGATCAGATATCACTCAGACATTTCAGATCACACTGATCTGACATCTGATGCTGTATCTTAACCACGGTTTCACTTCACTTGAAGCAAATGCTGCACTGTCCCTGAATCGAATGAATTGTGGTTTTGTTTTCAGGTTCTTTTGCTCCCACCCATTCTTACCTAATAATTATTTTCAGTAATCCCAGGTCTGCTCACCTCCTCGACCGCGGCCTCCCCTCATGCCACCAACTCCTCCTCCATGTCCAAATTCAGCTCGGCGAGTCGCAAAGGACACCTTAATGGGGCTGCCGTTAAAGTCTTTACCTGTAAGCAAACGAGCGGAGCAAAGCAAAGTTTGTGTTACAATGACTCAGTTCTGCTAACTGGGTTATCAGACTGGGTCACACTAATGCGGTAGAGAAAAGAATTAGATACGGTATATTCACTGGCCACTTTATTAGGTAGCCAAAGACCATGGCAGTAACTCAATACATGAAGGCATTCAAACATAATCACAACAATCTGATGACGCTTAAACAGAGCATCCAAAAAGGGAAGGAGATTGATTAAGTGACTTTGAATGAGTATTTCAGAAACTGCCAAGCTGCCAGGATTTTCACACACATCGCCCCCTATAGGGATGACAGAGAATTGACCACAAAGCGAGAAAAAAAAAACAGTGAGGGCAGTTATCTGGATGAAAATACAGTATGCAGTGCATCTCTGAATACATAACATGTGAAAACTGTAAGGAGATGAGCTACAGAGACAGCAGATCACACGAGGAGTCACTCTGTTTAGGTAATGACAGGTGTCAAAAGGTTTTCTATGGTTAAGAGAATTTATTCATTTCAAAAATCACAAATCCAAGTTCAAATAAGAAATTTCAAAAGAACATCCCTTAAGGGATCCATCCATCCGTCATCTTCCGCTTAATCCACACAGGGCTATGTGCCAGCTGTTGCCAACCTGGCAAGCGCAAGGGCAGGAACAACCCTAGATGGGGTGCCAATCTATCGTAGGGCACGAACGCAGGCACGCAACACACACAGTCAAGCACACTAAGGGCCACTTTAGAGACACCAATTAACCTAACACGCATGTCTTTGTACTGTGGAAGGAAACTGGAGTAAACCCACACAGACACCGGAAGGACATACAGGCTACACACAGAAAGAACCCAGGTCCTTTAATGGATCTTTTAGGCATTTTATGCTCTACAAGGTAGAAACAAAAATGTATAAACAGCAGGGGTCGTGCCTTTATTAGTTTTGATAACCTCTGTGCGTGTGTTATGAATTTTAAATAGTCAGGTCATCCTGATCGCACAGCTTATTACGTCGCCTGGTTCAATTTCCTTCAAACAACAGTCTACATCATGATTTTCACGCCCATGTTTTATTCCTATAAGGGTTTGTCTATCACTGTGATACAGTTACGTCTTTAGAAATCCCAAGGTTTCCAGATGGCTCTTTAGACTTTACAATCCCACATTCATGCAGATGAATATTTCAATGTATGAGAAACTCAGGCAACAGAAACTACAACTCACATGGCTCACCAAAATGGGACAAAGAAAATCTGAAATGCTGGTTTAAACAACATAAAAGCACGGATCCTAAAGGAACCAAATCTCAAAGGAATGTTTCCAGGTCCTTTCTGAATCTATGCCATTTGGAATTAGGGCAGTACTGGAGGCAAAAAGCACAGGGCTGATAAATCAAATAAAGAAACCAATAATGACCGTTCATTTGTTAAACAAAATAAACACTCACCATCGAACCAGTCGATAGCAGCTTTAGCCGAAGGAGGATCATCGAAGGACACGGTCGCCTCACCTTTAAGCTTCCCAGTGTCTCTGTCCGTGTACAGATTTATCATGGGCAAGCCTGTCTTCTTATTCACCTGGTGAGAGTGAAACCAAGAGTGAATGAGTGAAAGTGATATACAAGCCATTCTGTGATCACCCTGGACTTAATGTACAATAAAGCTGCCTTCATAATCTATAATGCTTCACACCTTGATGATCCCGATCTGTTTGAAAAAATCTGCAACAGAATCCACGGTGTAGTTATCTCCCAAACCTTGTACAAAGATGGTATTGTTGTCAGAATTATCCTGCTCGTGCACTGAGGGGGAAAAAAAAAAAGCAAATGTAAACAGTAAAGATTTTGCCCAGTGAAAAATACAACTTAGATTTACAGATTTAGCACATACCCTTATTCAAAGCAGCTTACAATCAAAGCAATCATGGGTTAAGGGCCTTGCTAAATGACACAAAGTGTGGCAACTTGGCAAAGGTGGGATTTGAAACCTGAACCTTCTGGTCCAGAGTCTAGTACCTTAACCACTTAATTTATGATTTATTCATTTATTTAGGTGCACGTTATTTGGAAAGGTTACTCTTCAGAAATAAAAAAGCAACATTTTATGATACATTTATGATAGGGTATTGAGATTTTTAGGGAATTTCTAGTTCAAAACTGTGTGATTATGCTGCATGCATTCTGAGGTTATTCTCTGTAGTAAAGCCCTCTTTCCATCGGCAACCTTCACTGAGAACGCATAAAATACACATAAAGCAAGAACGCACACGCCTAGTGCACACATTTGGACAGAAAGTACCAAGGCCACTGACTGTTGAGCTGAACAGAAAAACTGAATCAGCAAGGCCAAGGGAGATACTGAGACAAAGTCATCTTAGGATGTTGAGTCGGACAGAAACTGGACCTGCAAAGTCATAAGTGAGATTTACCCAGACTGAGGAAGAAGCTCCCATGAATAAGATAAGAACAACCTTACAATATTATAATAATATCAGGGGTAGAAAAACTCCAGAACGTCGTAAACAACCCAGCGGAGAAAGGCAAGGGTTAATATCATTGGTGGCCCCTAAAAACATATTTTTTAAAAACGATTGATCTGAGGGGAAGTTTTTACGACTTTTTACACTCTGTGTGTACATTGTCCTGAACTGTTTACCTCCCTTCGGAGGTATTATATTATAAATAAATAGCTTGCTGCTGCACTTTAGTTTGTCTTTGCCCAAGATTCAGTGCTTCCTGTTAGCCCACAACAATGGTGAATCTGGAATAGAGGATTTTATTTACCTATTAAAATGGTTTTCTAGTTGTTTCTTATAACTGCAGGGGACAAAAAGCTTTTTTGTGTACTGTTTAGAAACTTGTGCATGTTTTACACCATTTAAACTACAGAAATAAAAAAGAATGTCTTTTATCAAACTGAATCTTGAGCATGGTGTATTGTTATGCCTCTACTTTGTACTAAAACGTGCTGTGTTTCACTTACTTTTGAGCACACCAGGTCCTTGGTCCCGTTGTCCTTTGAATTGAAATAGAAACAGTGATTACTGATATCGTAATAAATTTTAAAATGTACAAAGACACTCTGCTATTGATAAAATGTTATCCCTATACCACTAGTACACGCACCACACACACTTCATTTAATTCATTACACTTCAATTAATTCGAATCTAATCTCAGGCGTCTCATAAACAGGTTTGTTCCGTAATGCAGCGTTAAATGACAACATGCAGGTTTTAAGTTCCTTGCCATTCAATATCAGGAAATCTTAATGACAACAAAAAATGCATTATCGTTGTAACTGACCACAAACATCAACTTGATTTACGAACTTTAATCAACTTGCTTAAACAACCAAAATTTGACCATGCTGTTTATTTTTGTCTTAATTTTAGCTACCTTGCTCCAGCTTGTTATATCCAGTACCCTGGAGTCCAATGGAGCACCCGTACATCTTGCACTCCCATTTTCCTAAATATGGAACATGATCCACCATGTCCAAGATTATGAGGGTTCTATTACCAAGACCTTTCAACCAACCACCTTACATTTATGAGAAACCACCATAAGAACCAGAGCTAATACCTTAATCAACCTGTGTGCTTTCATTTTTTTACCCAACTTTTAGTGTTTCTATCTTTTAGGCTTGGGCTGATAATGCAAAATTTGACAAAGCACCAGTACTACTGTGTAACATGTTAGTATGACGTTTAGTGTCTTCCGAAAAATGCTTTGATATTTATCATTGGAAATAGATTCCGTCATTGGGTTTTCTAAGGCTGACAGAATTAACTCGGTCTAAAAATCGAGACAGAGTCCAAGATCAAA
Organism: Parotocinclus cabessadecuia; assembly: GCA_036873895.1. Classification (NCBI taxonomy): domain Eukaryota; kingdom Metazoa; phylum Chordata; class Actinopteri; order Siluriformes; family Loricariidae; genus Parotocinclus; species Parotocinclus cabessadecuia. Next base: position 576,179 of record JAYJMA010000022.1, read on the forward strand.
GGAGAAATTAACTTATCCAATGAAAATTTAAGAAAACCCTTACATCCAGAACAGAAGGAAAAGGACAATCTACCATCTCTCAGTTTGTTTGTTTTTTAAGAACATCCATCAGAGGTAGGGTCAAGAACTATATTTAAAAGCATGTGCTGTGCAAATATTACTTCGAATACCCTCTGTGTGTGTGAATTTTCCATGTCATCTCATCTTAATGGATCACCGTGTTCTTGTTTAGCCCAGAAAGCATCTGCTGTTAGTGCTCTATTTTCTTCATAATAACTTAGTCTCCTTCATTTTCACTCCCACGTTTTATTCCTATTCCTTTTTTGATGGCAAACTAGCATCCTCGTCAACTTATCCATTTTACTCCCTAAAGGAAAGTGTCTTATAAACCAGCATTTCTTTTACTTGATCCCAGTATTATTTGCCAGACTGAAAATATATATTACAATCCATCCAAAAGTACTATAGTTTGAAATAACTACATGAAAACAAGGCTTAACTTAAAGCGCAAGAAACAGACTTCAAAAGGAAATGAAAGTACACACTTTCAACGTCTTCGTATTATTGCAAAATCATATAAAGATTTGTATAATTGCTACATTCAATAATTCGATTATCGGTCCAAGCCTACTATCCATTTTCGTGGTACCACAGATGAGCCATTGACCCTGAGTATGTTTTCCATAGACCTACCACCATTAGTTGACCTGCTTTAATAACTCTTACCAGCATGATGTACACTTACAACCACAATTCACCGGAGTACCAGAAATGGAGCCTTGCACGCTGTAACACGTTTAGATATATACGCTGTTGAGTTCCTCAAAGACTCAAACACGTAACCGTAACCTCCTGCACCCATGCCGAAGTCTCGAACAATACTAAATATTTAGATGAAACGGACAGTGTGTTGAGTTGATCCTTGTAACAGCATGACTGCATGATCCCCTGATAGTACACCTCAAAATAACACCCACAGTGTCTTCTTATTCACATTGAAACGGTCAGAATAGTCTTTTCTCCGACTGCGTTAATCCCAAACATGTTTGTTCTTTGTTTTGAGAATAATGAATCACCACCCACACTTAGCACAGATTTCATCACCATGCCATGTTATATACAGAGAACCTGGGTTCAGGGATACAGGTGAAACCTCTGGGCTGGGGTTCAGACAAAAAAAAATAAAAAACAAGTGCTGAGTGCTGATGAGAGCTTGTTGTTTCTCATACCCTGACCCAAAGTGATTTTGATTTTTATACCTATACAATTCACGCGTGCATCATCTTATAACTTCCACTTTACAGGAGTTCCATGTCGTTCGCCGATCACACCAAGTGCTAATAAAAGTTCATTCTTTAACACACTTTTTTCAGTTCTCCTACGCATGTTTAGATCCTAAACCTTCCCCCGAACAGGTAAGGTACACATGTGCATGTTGCCATGCATTAAAAAAAGCCTGTTCAAGCACATGAAGATCAAAAAAATAAATCTACTAAACAATGAAATCTGCTTCATCAAAAGATCCTGCTCAGCCATGTAATGATCTGATCCTGCAAGAATGTATAGGTAAATACCATCCACAAGAATGCAAGGGCTCAAGGGTTATGGCCAAACACTGCCGAGAGCATCACGACTTCATAAGGCGTTATTAGATTATTAGTTTAGTCACTGAGAGTTCAGTTCAGTTCAGGGGGGGCTGTATTTATTCCTCATAAAGTGACCAATGAGTATATAAACAAATATGAGCAATAATGTTTAGGGAGGTACTACATGTCACCATCCCATGCCAAGGCTCAAGGCTTTCCCAGCAGAACACTGGTGCCCAGAGCATTACAACTTCACAGTTGTGAACATCAAAGTCAGTTCAGGGCCAAACTCGATCTTATCCTGTATTTGAACTATGAGTGAATAAGCTGAATAAGTTTAAGTAAAAAAAAAAAAGGTAAGTGGTGATGTAGTGTTGAATGTAGTAATCCTTTTGTTATGCATTACCCACACGATGACCAAACCATACCATGACCACCCAATCACAGCTCTACCACTAACAGGTGGAACAACTCTACAAATACACATTGTAAATTCCAGATGCATTCCCAATCTGAAGCAATCACATAGCTTATGGTTTCTTCCCATAACTGCAACACAAATGAGGTGAACCAGAAGAAAAAACCCCTAAAATTCCTAAGAGTTTGTCACTTACCACCAAACTTACTGAATCCTCCTCGATCGCCCATTCTGATGGAGAGGGAAAGAGAAGCAAGACGAATTGAAGGTTTGCGAGGGTGGTGCCCCATTTCACTCTCGATGGCAGGGGTTGCCCTCAATCCCTCCACAAACCTCCATGAAACTTCTAATACCCACCCTTGAATCATTACATTCTGTTATCCCACATCATTCCGGATGTATTGAGTTATAGGAGTGGATTTCTCCTGTACAGCAAGGAATTGCTGAAGTAACAAACGCCAAGGTTGATTCTGTGAGCTTGCCGACAAATGTTAACTCGTTATGTCTTGTGTGTCACCATGGCTCTAAAGTGACCAACTGGAATTGTGTGAACCAATTTCAAAATAAACTTTATAATTACAGTGGTCAGGACCAGCCAAAGGAATTACTGTGTTTATTTTGTTTCCATTCCTTTATGGTAACATCAGGCATCCTTAAGATGTTGAACATGTTACTACCAACCAAAAGTTGAAACCAAAAATTGAGATTTCCCCTCAGTTTGTCTGCCAGATTTGGTCTGCCCATGCCCGCAGTCTGACACCAAGTGTGTATGACCAAACTGCCAAGGCGGTTCAACTGGCGGCTACCAAACACCGGCATACTTATGGCAAATCCGCATCCAGGAAGGAATTTGTGTGTTAATTTGCTGCTGGTTTTAATTACAGTAAGCCCCCTAGAAACAAACCAGTTCTATTCCACAGTGGGTTTGCATGTCCAACATATTTGGCCTAAAGATCCAGCTTGTGAACCTCCAACACCAAATTACTGTTCACTCGATTACGTCAACTTCAGTTTCCATTTTACAACTTGTACACTTAATACCAGACATAATGGCTTTAAAAAATGAAGCATGTACTTTACACAGTCTGAGCCACGACCACGGAAATGCTACTTTTTGAATCGATTCATATTCACTTAAAAATATTCCCTCATTTTTGTGAGCAGTTTTTTGTGGTTTCTGATTTAATGCATTTCCTTTGTCTGGTCAAACTGAGTATGATTCGCTGTTGTGCGCTCCCTGCTTTGTTTGCCAGTCTGGTTTCCCTTTTCCTTGTACGTCCATCATGCCATTCCTGATACCTTTGTTTTGGACTGTTTGTGGACTCAGCTCTGTACCGGCTTCTACTGTTCATCTCCCGCTAGTGTTCAACATGTCCACTTTTTTTGATAAAGCCTAAATATGCAAGCGAATGAGCAAGTTTAAAAAAATTTTTAAAATAAAAAAATTCTCTTCCGCTACCACGTAACCAAATTACGCCACAGCTCGAATCTAAGCTCAAATCTAGGGGACTTACTGTACTTTCGAATTTTTATGCCCATCAAAATAACTGTGTTCTTCAGACTTTCTCCCTCCAATTTGCCTGCGTATTTATTTTTCTCACCTGTTCCACCCGTTCTCTCTTAATCACATCTGCTGTTTAAGCCCCTTGTTTGATGCATTACGACGAATGGCATTTAAACAGAATCTTTAACAGAGAGCACAAGGGCACCAAAAAGGTGGGCATAGAAAAGCAAAAGAGCAAGAGTGCTCTCGACTGCGCTCTGCCTTCGCTTCAATGTTCAGCGCATTTATTTTAGACATCCTTGTGATCTCCAGAGAGCCTCAAGTTTAGACTTTTGTTCCCTCATATCTTACCTCATTTCCACATCCTTTTCATGTCACTTTACCTTTCATGACATTTGTTGCTTCTAACATGACCAATGACATTGAAGGTTTCAATTTTTACTTCAATTTTTCCTCCCTCCAATCTAAATTTATAAACACTTTAAAGCCCTTTCATGTCGGGGGAAACTTGAAGAAGCAATCCTAGAAGGAGATTTAGAGATTTCATTAAAACATTTCATCACACAGTTTTCTTGTAAAAGGATGGAGGTCACAGTGTAAAGGGTCATGGGACACAGGAGGGATACGGAGTATGCAGTAGTGAAAAACATTGTGAGGTCATACCCGTAATACACATGCCAATTTTACACCCTAATTTTTAAAAAGGTTTATAAAAAAAGGAAAAAAAAAGTTCAATTTGAACGATTTCAGCCATAACGTGCTTCCAAACAGCACGCGACTCAGACCTGATCATTTCAGTTGTTGTATTATTTATATCCACGGTGTTACAATTATGGAGTCGTTGCACCCCATACAGCACGAGGCTGTGTCGAAACTGACAGATTTCAAATCCGGATTAACCGTTTCTCCATTCGTACCATCAACTACCGAGACCATTTAAGACAACACTGTCACCAACAGTCGAGTGCCTCAGATACCAGAGAGTTGTTCAGAGACCTCTCTCAAATAGTTACCTTCAGGTTTCTCGTCATTTCTGCAGATCGTGACTTGATCAGTATTAAACAGTCGATTTTAAACACGATTTTTCATTTTACAAGTCAAATAACGTACCGATCGCTGGACCTTTTAGCGCACATTAAGGAAAAAGTTCACATGTACTATGGCGACAAAAGTTTGTGGACACCCCGTCTGATTAAGCAGCCCTTTTAAATCACTTGTAACATGTTCATAATATAAAGTGTATTTCTAAATTGTTCGTAAACAGTTGGTCATACAGATACCCCCGTGACTCTCAGTATAGGTTTCCTCTTACAAAAAGCTTACCAACCTTCAAAGAAAATGTAATTCAGATGTAATTTCTGGGTGTCCACAAACTTTTGACCATGTAGTGCACCTTGCATGTACACGGATCATACACAACATTAAAACCACCTGCATAATATGGCATAGGTCCTGTGATCTTGACCCTGAGCATCACACAGTTATTCACTTCACCTGTCAGTGGTTTTAATGTTAGGGCTGATCGGTGTACATTTAATTCACATCCTATTCACTTTTAAAGTATTCTTATTTATTTTAAGGCTAAAAGTTAATAAGTGCTCACCCCATTCCTCCTCTAGATCTGGGTCCTCCATGACCCCCTCTGTCAAACCCGCCTGATCCTCGACCTCCATAACCACCACCCCCTCCACGTGGGCCATGCCCACCACGTCCATCCTGGCTATCGTAACTGTCTCCACTGTCCCTCACAGGTGGAGAGTCCTGACCGTATCCTGGAATAGAAACAGACAAACAGATGTGTGTGACTTAATAGAGAAACTGAAAAAGTTAATATAAAAACAAAACACTATCAACAGAAACTGGGGCTGTGGTAGCCCAGCAGTTAAGGTATTTGGCCATTATTACCATTGTTATTAAAAAGTATTTTAATACAATAACAAGTGTGTACTCTCGAGAGAGGGAGTTGCTCCTTCATCTTGCAGCAAGATTTAGTGACTTTTCTGACCCCTCTAGCAAATTAGTTTATAAAAATCATGTAAGGGCAAATCCCTCTTCCTACAAACTCTTTCTACAAACCATAGCCGAAAAGAATCGACAAAACTGTCCGTAACTAAGTGTCTCCTCTGCCCTGTGAGAATAGCGCACAATTTCGATTGTGAATAAATTCAAATTGTGAATAAATTCAAATTGTGAATTTCAATCCATAAAGAAATGCACACATACTGTTGTTCTTTTGAAATATGAACAAGGTTTGTTTAGTTTCGTTTTGGTTTAGTCAGAGACAAAAATACAATCTGAAACTAGTAGCAAAATATAAATATGATGACTGGTGGCATCAAGCCCAAAGTGTCCATCCCCTCAAAGTTAGATGGAACCTACACGCCTGCCCGTATAACATAACTATTTACCTGCTCCATACGAACTCTGCTGTCCGTAGCTTCGGGTTGGAGAGGAGGAGTAACGTGATAGCTGACTGTAGTTTCCCCCACCATAGTTGGAGGACGGCTGGCCCCTGCCCCCACCGTAACTGCCACTCTGTCCTCCATAACCACCTCCTCCCTGCTGCTGCCCAAAGCTTGACGACTGTGAGCTGCTGCCATAGCTAAGTTTGATAAATAAAAACAACAACAGTAACAACCAACAGGGTAAAGAGCAGAGATGATCGGATGGTGATTGGTTGATAACTGTGATTGGTTGATCAGCCTCATATAACCCATTCACCTGCAGCAACGAAAGTGACACAAACACAGCCCTACATGGACAGCACAGTACATTTACTAACTTTAAGTCAGAATTATTAACCTATTGACACGGAGTACTATTTTTTTTTTAATTAAATAAATGGATGCACATTTGCATGAAGAACATTACGGTTTTTAATTAAAAACATAGTGTTCTTTAATTTCCCTTCTCTTAATGTGTGACTTTTGCAGTGTCTTGACCACATTGTCAAAACATAAACACCAGCAAAGGATTAGTGCAGAGAGCTCTTGTTTAGTCTCTTTATGGCCCTGAACAGATTACACTGCTCTTAAATAAACAGTAAAACGATTCCGTCCAGTCCCTGAGAGTTTTATCGTCATTATTCTCCAACCTTTCAGCTTTATTCCAACACATTTTCTTGAAAATGCATTTTTAAAAAGCAGCATGTTGCTTGTGCTATAAGCGTTTGTGCTCTGCTAATAGCAGTACGAGCTGTTCTGCCCCGCAACCAAGCTCTAGTTTGCCAGCGTTCAAACAACACAGAAATATTTTTTTAATCAGACTTTGTGTGAAAGGGACTTCAAGTTCACGTGTGTACAGGGTAGGAAACACGGCTCAGCCACTCACAGAAATATTAACGAGACTGCTGATGATGCATGTTCAGCTGTGTTTTGATTGCTACTTCGTCCATAAAAATCAGTACCAAGGGAGGAGTAGGGAACATGGAGGGAGTAAAAATTAATTTGGACACGGTCATGTTTTTAGAATGCAAGCTCTTCAGAGCGTGCTGTCTGAAGTACAAGGATAAAGAAAATAAGGCGGGGAGGAAAAACTCCCAAAAATGTTCGCAACATTGAATTAAATAAAACACGTTATATTTGACGAAGCTAACAAAGGTTTAACAAAAGTTTAAATTCCAAGACAAAAATACACTCCAACCCTTAGATGGAGAAAGATTGCAATCGCTGCATCTCTAAAAAAGAGAATGCAATAAACACTGAATCTACACAGATGAGGACAGAAATCCATACAAAGTGCATTCAAATCAGGTTAAATGGCTGAGCATCAAGCCATTACCGACCTAGGAGACGATGCAAGAGCTGAATGCTGCTGGTTGTAGCCCGGATAAGATGTCTGCTGATTATATCCTCCACCCTGCGGCAGCTGACTGCTACTGTTATAGCCTCCCGAACCGTAGGTATTAGTGGACTGGTTTAAACCCTGTGAGGGTGGAGCGGACCCATATCCACCTGTTCGAAATAAAAACACAACATAATGGTTTAGCACATCTTTAATTATGAACATTTCAATCTGCCTCAAAGGTACAGTCATAGCCGGCATGAATTAAGTCTGACTTAGTGCAAGATAAAGCATGTATGACAGGGTATGCTGTACCTGACTGTGACTGGTTGTAGCTGGATCCGTAGCTTTCCTGGCTGTAGGAGCCAGAGCTGCTGCTTTCTGAACCCTGGTTGTATCCTCCTCCATAACCCTGCTGGCTGTATTCTTGGTTCGTCGGCCCTCCATATCCAGCATAGCTGTACACAATGGAGGTAAATCCTTACTCTGCTAATACAGTCACGAACCTCATAGCGTCCATTGCATTGCGTTGCATTGTTTTGTATTTTTCCCCCCAGTAATCTGGATAAAAATGTTAGGGACTTACCAAGAGATATCTGCCATAAACCGCACATTTTGGGTCAAGGCCAACATGTATAACCAAATAAGTTGTTTTGTGTGTTTATTTGGATTTAACATCAGTGACCATTTCAGCGACACACAAACAAGATTATATAATAAGATATTATATTATTATAATTATATTATATATAAGATATATATATATACACACA
>JAYJMA010000022.1:599675-615355 GCA_036873895.1 Parotocinclus cabessadecuia
TCTTTGGGTTTTTCTCTACCTCTCTCACAAAGGCTATTCTCTCACAATTGCTAAGTTTAGCTGGACAGTCAGGTCTAGAAAGAGTTCTGGTCATCCCAAACTTCTTCCATGTAAGGATTATGGGAGCCACTGTGCTCTTAGCAATATTGAGTGCTGCAGAATTTTGTTTTGTTTGTTATATATATATATATATATATATATATATACACTTAAACACAGCTGGACTGTCTGTTTTTTCTGTCAAGATGGAAATCTTAAATAAAACTTTACTCACTGAAAGCCTTACTCAAGGATCCAACAGTGGCAGTTTGAAAAGTGAGATTGTTCAGTTTCAGATAACAGATAACGGATCTGGTAAGGAAATTTACGAGTTAAGTACTTCAATACTGCGGCTCATAGCCTATTCGAACACAGACTGCTTGAGAATGCTTGTCTTTTCGCCATGATTCGGTTAACATTATTTTAGTTTGTTATTTACGCAACCAACAACCTAAAAAACCAAACGACTCACCTGCTGTGATCACTCTGCACTGATGCCTCCCTAAACAGAAACATGTCACAGTTCATACATGGATCAAATGTTAAATAACAAATAAATATATGGTCTACCATCAGACAATTTAGCAGCGATCCCGTTTCTCACTTTCTTCCGTTAAAACTCAGCCTTTGGTCACAATATTTTATTTTCTTCTGCTTCCTGATTAATGTTTTTCCCTTCCCCTGGCAGCTCAATTTTATTGTAAAGCGACCATGGTTGTGAGAAAGGTGCTATGTAATTGGAGTTTGTTATTAAACTGCTCACAAAAATTTACATGTACAATACCCCCTAGATTTAGTGAGCAGCGCATTTCTGAATATAAAAATAGCAGTATCTCAGTAATGCTATACATTATCCACAAACTGAAATGAATGGGAAGTAGAAAAAAACAATAATATTAATATTATCAGAGCCAATTTTAAATTATTGGGCCCAATCTGCTTAATAACAAATCACAGAGTAAACTTGAATATGCGTACCTCTTCTTTTTCTTTGCCTTGCTCTTTTTCTTCTCTCGCCGAGGAGAAGGACTTTCAGAGCTGAGAAATGAGACGGCACGAGAGAGAGAGAGATCATTTATTTCTTGTCATGAAAAGTCTTTTTCACTCTTCTTTAAGATTTTGAGTCCCTTTTTATTGTTACCTTTCTCTATTTTTGTTTTTCTTCCTTTTCTTTTTACGGCTCTGTTTTCGATTAGATGACGAATCCGACTCGGAGTCCTCTATTATCCTGTAGAGCAAAATCACAAACAAGCGCAAGATCAAGACGAGGCTCATCTCATCAGGGCAAACAGCAGTAGCTGATTATATTGTCTCTCTCACTCACTGATATTTCTGCTGCTGCAGCTGCTCTCTCTCCAGTCTCTCCTGCTCTCGCTTCTCTTTCTCACGCTCTTTCCTATCGGGGTGAAAGGATGAGCCGTCCACATAGTCTGAGCCAATGCCGAACGCCTCCCTAAGTCGGTTGTTCTTCTCCTGGTTGGCAGCAGCGAGAGCGTGGGTCTCTGTCACGCTGTAAAGGAAGAAAGAGGAAAAGTTTGGTACGGGAGGAAGTGATTACAGAACCCAGATGGAAACCTGTACATTCCTTTCGCTTCTGCTTTCTGTATCTGCAGTAGAGCTTGGGGCACACTGGCACATTGGGTAGTGCCAACTGCTGGAAAAGGCAGAACCTGAGAGCCCAGGTTCAATCCCAGGGTTTATGGAGGAAAGCTCATTATAAGTATAACACACTTGTCCTTTTGTAGAACTGCTACAGTTTAACCGCTACAGAACCCTATAACACAAACATTTCCTACACGAGACCTGTATTCAAAAGCCACTGTAGCTCACCTTGGCTTCTCAGCAGGAGGTGGTGGAGGCTCCTGTTTCTCCTGCAGCATCATGCGGAAGCTGTTCACCTTCTCCTCGATCTCCTCTGCAGAATACCTGCCGATGAGTAACAACCAAAGCTGTGTCATAAAAGCTGAGTCATAATCGAGGAAAAACGTATTCAAGACCCGCGTCTATTTACCCATCCTTTTGGCGGGTAGGTTTTCTGTCTGGATAAAACCAAACTGTTTCAATTCATATAAAGCTTATTCACAATAATGTAAGCTATGAAACTGTGGCGTCAACATGTTAAAGGCTGAAAATAAAAAAGAATTACGTTATATACATGTATAAATGAATAATAAAATAAACTGCTGATGAAATGAAATAATTTGTGAGTGTATTAAATCTGTATATACACTCCAATGAGTGTACTCCCAGGGTGAGTCACAAGACACAGGACACCCTTTTATTTCAGAAAAGAAAAGAGAAATTGCATATCTTTTAATTGCTAAATCTTTTAGGCTATGTCCGGAACATGGCCGAGATCATGAAACGCTGTATTGGATCAAGGGGAAGTTTTTTTTTTTCCATTGGCAAGGTGATCATGTAGGATATCAAAGAAGATCAGAATTGTCTCAGAAATCGATTGGTGCAATCAGATTTACATTATCTTGTGTGGTTCAAAAGTTATCAACACAGAAATTTCAAATCTTTTGTCGTTAATCACAGGTAACTGAAGATGAAATTGATGCAGCTGTCGTATCACAGCAACAAACTTACAAAAACAACTGACATACAGGTCACATGATACTTGTACATCCCTCCAAATTCAGATAAACTGGGACTGTGGACATCAAGAAACCCATTAAACCGCCACTGAATAAAAAACAATGGTTTTGGAAGCCTTTGTGAAAAGTCAACGACAAGCATGCAATGCATAAATATATATACACTGCTCACAAAAATGAAGGGATATTTCAAAATGAGAGGCGCTTACCCTTGCTCTTCCATCATGTCTTGGAGCTCAGCACATTTGACCTCCAGCTGTCTCTTCCTCTGGTGCTCCAGGATATCAGCGTTAGGCTGGCGGTTCAGCTGGCTCTCCAGCCTCTCTCTGTCCTTCTCGTCCTTTGGTCCGTGATCATCCCGGTTGCGCTTGGACCTCACCGACGAGAGGTTTCGCTGCACGTAACCGTTGGTGCCGCTGCCACGCGGGGTAGTCAGCCCGATCCCGTTATACATCTTCGCTCTAAAGGAGAGGAAAGAAACATGAGCACTACAGACTGGTACATAATCTTTAGTAACGCCAGGTATCTTCAGGTGACACAACAACAACCACATCAACTGCAGCATCTATCCCAGAACACACAGGGCAGAATAAAGTGCTCCCTAACAGGACGTAGTAACTGTTGTGCCTGACCTTTAATATAAAATAACCACTAAACTACCTAAATTACCAAAATACCCCAGTATTTCCTATTAATAAATCATTTATGTACTATACAGCGCATTGATTTGCTCTGACCCTCATTAGCCCATGCTTAACCTACTTCTCCCACACACAAAAGGTCATAAAAGCAAAAACTGTATTTTATGTGACAGTGCAAAAGTCTGTGTTTCATAAAACTCTGCAGTGTTATACATCATTACAACTGCTGTACTACAACAGTTAAGTTTATGTTTATGACCTTAATAATAATAAAAGGAAAACCCTGATCAGATCACGTTATGCGTTCTATTGGGATTTAATGGTTTTGTGGCTGCGGGAAATATTTTAAAGTGCTGTGCCACGGACTAAACAGCCAGCACGGCACTTACTTGCATATTATACCACCTATAATTAAGCCTTTGCATGCATGAAGCACAAACTCAAGCAAGACTGCAGTATTTAAACAGAGCCTTACTCATAAGTACTCAACACAAGTTCTCCAAATGTTCATCATGAGCACTAAATATTCAAGAAGCAGTTCTGTTTCTGGGACAGTATGGCTGTGTATTATAACCAGTAAGGCAGATCATATATATTGGAGGTTTGTATAGTGTATGTAACTTTGTGCCAGTATGGCATGGGTTCAGCTAGTGGCACTAGAGTTCTCATATGTTACTGTATATAGTCGAATCTATAAATGCACTTAGCTAGCAGCAGTAAATTCGGTTCAACGTTAAAAGTCATGTTATATTAATAATATATACATTTAAATGTAGAAATTATGTGCGTTATGTTGTCTTGTAGTTGCAATCGAGGCCTTGTAAACGAGTTAATCACGTTTAATAGTAAAATCGCATTAAAAGCGAATATAATTGTACTTGGGGGAGTTCTGAATTTATTTAGGCAGACAAATAACAATTTTGACTTGAATTTATATAAAAACTTGCTTATTTCCAAACGGCGTTAGCGGCTAACTCGCTAAACAGGGTAGCTCGTGTTAGCCGCAGAGCTAAACTAGCAGAAGTACGTACCTCTTTGTTCCCGGCGAAGGGAGAGAACACCAACGGCTTCGTCCAACAAAAAAAAGAAAACCAATAAATAATTCAAAAACCAAGAAATAAAAAAGCAATACGCAGACCAGCAACCTCACGAAACAATTAAACAAGGTGCGTAACGTTGGCTAAGCGTGAAGAAAAGTGGCGTCACGTTAACGTCACATGCACGAGCCACGCGATAGTACGAACGAGAAAGACGAGCAACTACATTTCCCACAATTCCAGTCTCTCAACGTCGTACATGTTTGATGAGTGACGACGGAATTTGGGACCAAGTGACCAAGATAATGCAATGTTTAATATCAACGTTAATCACTACATATTATTTTCCCTTTTGTTTTTACTTAAAAGATGGATAACATCTTTCACCGTAAAGCTGCCTGCATATTAGTGCGTCATTCAGCCCCTCACTAGCCCACGCACGCACATAATAATGAGATGGCAAAATAAAGTTATTTTAAAATGACCGTAAAATATTATCGTATTAGCTAAGACCACACTTCTAATTTATGCCTCTGGGTTTTGGGTAATTTCTGACATAATTTTCGAAGTATGTGCTAGTCCTGATATATACAAACACTGACAAAACAAGTGCTTTATATCAGCTTGTTACATACACTGTAGTTAATATTATCATCTGTTTTTCTATCAAATAAGACGTAAAATAATATTTAGGAACATAAATATTGCACTGATGAGGTTGCACCAATCCCAATAGTCCCAATAGTGTACTCCACCTTGTTAAAGGCCTCAAAGTTTATGACCTCACTTTACCCGATATAAGCAAAACCATTTAAAACATCCCTTGTCTTCCACCATTCTTTGTAGTTGGGATGTTGTTTCTATGAGGTAAAATTATCCTATTATCTAATAAACCCAGATTCCTGCAATGCCAACGTTTGTATCATCATTGCTCCAGAGCCCAATGGCATCGCTTTACATTTACAGTATTTAGTGAGATTCTTTGTTAATTAACTTACTTTGAAAGGCACAGGAGTGTGTGAGATTTAGCTCAGAAGGAAGGGGTTGTGTAGGGGGAAAACTTCCCACCTGTGGTCTTTACAGTAATGTCCTGGCATAAGCAGCCAGACACACACTGTTTACTGGTTTTTGGTGTGTGCCCTTTAATCACTCAAGCAGAGTTGGAACTCACCCACACCATGACCATCTATTAATAAATAACACACAGCTCTGCTATTCCAGGGGTTTATGACAGTTTCCATGCATGGTTAATCTCACTACTGTTTATAAGCTAGCTAATATGAACTATACAAAGCAAACATACGAAACAACACTTGAAACTAAGAAAAAAAGCTTTTTTTGAAGTGATCAATCCTGCAGCACTACGGAGCGACTTTGAAGTCAGAAGTGCCGCCTTATGCCGATCAAATGCCACCGCTAATTAATCCTGTGACATCCCACCTACAATCACAAACCTCGATCATAAGCCACGCTAAACCACGTCTCCTACGGTATTGTTTAATTCCAGCTTGGTAAAACAGACTGTAGGCATAACCTGATATAAGGTCTTGATGTAGAAGTAAATTACTTACAAAAACGGATTTGACAAAAAAAACAGATGCTAATGTAGTACTCGTGTTGCAGTTTTACAGTGTAGACTGTATGGCCAAATGTATGTGGACACCCCTTGTCATTACTAAGCTCTGCTTTTTCAGCAACACGTTCATAATATAAAGCCTACATTTCAGGATTCTCTATAGAAAAGCAGGTTTAGTAGAATAGGTTGTACTGATACCTCAGTGACTCTCAATATCACACATTTATATGTTTCTGCTTCCAACTGGCCAGATGATCAAGCTTTCACCCTGCTGTCCTTAAACAAAGTCTATAGAGAATTGGCTTGCCAGTTTTGATTGACAGCTAGGCTGGCCTGACCTCAACTGAGTGAGCCGTGGCTTATTGTTTAACATTGCAAGCCAACCTTGCAGTCATGTTCCAAAATTGAGTGGAACACCCTTTTAGAAGAACAAACGCTGCTGAGGTAGCATAGATGCTTAACCTATTGAAACCCATTTTGGATGTTATTTACTACGTGTCCACAAACCTTCATCAATATAGTGTATGTAGTGTTTTATTAGGTACAAAACTCATTTGCATGTTGTGTAGGGGCACCCAGCAGTATAGGAAGCGCCACTGTAAAAGCCCAGGCCGATCTGCTGGCACCTTAGAAGTACGAGTTCCTGTTTCTGTCTGCATTCCACTAAATTATACCATATTTCCCAGGGTTTTTAAAACAATAAAACATAATACAGATACAGACATATCAAATGGGTAATCTGATACTGATTTTATTCTTATATTTACCATTTAGAATATAATATTCACACTTTAATAGTTTATTATTAAACTGTACACACAGTACTGTGCAAAAGTCTTAGGACACCACTAGATCTGTTGTCTTATCAATCGTATAATGACCATATATTTCATTGTCAGTGATTGGACCCAAAAATGAAAAAACTTGAATTAATCAATAAATTAATAATCCTATTTTTCAGCTTTTAATACTGTATACAAATATTTATATATGGTATATCTAACCTAATGGTGTCCTAAGACTTTTGCATGGTCCTGTATCTCAAACTTATTTTCTACTGTACAAAATTAAATCTGGCCAAAATCTTTCAATACTAATCTAACAGCCCACCTTAAAGAAGCAATCTTCCTCTTGCAAACACAGCAACGTAACACGTTTCACAAAAATACAACTAGTTATTATTATTAATCATGACTAAATTCACCCGTACATTTGTGAGCCGTTAGCGATTGCGCTAGGATGATGTGTTCAGTCCTGCTGCGTCTCTGCTCCCTGAGTGAAGGAATACTCCGCTTTGTGGTGCATGATTAGCTTGTTGTTGGCAAAGTAGAAGCTGTCGGACCTTGTTTCAAATGGGTGGCCGATCATCTCATCGACTGAAACACAACACAGTGGATAGATTTAAGTGAAAAAAAGGCATATTATTCTTTCTTCCTTCAAAACTATGGGGAATGTATGTTCAAATGTACAATTTTGGGGGGAAGATCAGCATTCTTGAAGCTCTGAACCTAGAATCATCCATGGGCTTCACACTGCTAATCTGCAAAACTCCATCTATGATTCACCAACTATTAGAACTACATGAACAGGAGGTCCTTACTGGTGTGTGATTCCAGGTCTGGTAGCGTATAGATATGTTCACATGTGTTCCTGCTGTGTGGGATGCAAAAACCGATCTCAAAATCAAATGTCTTCAGCGGCATGTCTCGAAAATAATGTCTCTCTATTATCCTGAACCTGTTCACTGCCTTACTGCCTACGGTGAATTCCAACCTGAGAGAGGAGGAGACAGAGAGAGAGAGGCAATGGAAAGAGCAAAGTGAATTCACCAAACACTGATTAGTGTAAGCAAGGTCATTAAGACATTTGTCTTGATCAAGAATGACACAGGATTGGTGCAACTTAGCCAGAGGTGTACCACAAGTGTTTGCCTGAGGGCCAGTCGTTTTCTTCAACAGATATGAAGTACAAATATGTTTAAATAATACTTAATTAGAACAAAATATACTAAATGTTGCCGTAAGACTGTATGTTCTTGTACATTAACCATGACATTGGACACCTTATGCAGGGGTGTCCAAAGTTTGAACCTAGGGCCAAATGTTGCCTGCAAACAGATCTGAATTGGCCCGTGGCATCATTCTCAAGAATTTATTGTTAGTGGCCCATCGGAATGTTGCACTTTTTGTCAGCTTGGGAATAACTTACGATTCATATATTTTTTTATTGGAAGACAGACCCTTTGGAAGAAGACGGCCCTTGGGTACTTTGATATGGTCCAGTCCGTCCCTTATTGAAAAGAAGATTAGACACTCCTGACCAAAAGTAACTGAAGTCTCATACAAAAACATTTTGTCACAAAAACCTGGCTGAAATAGCTGTCATTAAACCATTAAGCATTCAAATCAAATGCAAAGCAAACATCACACCACATAAACACCTCACATAATCGATTCAATTTTCAGAGTAAGTTTTGAGTAGATCATGTTTTAGGTGTTACTTACGTTGCGCCAATCTCTCTCAAGTTCAGAAACGCGGGTGTGAAATAATACCGGATAAAACGTCCCACTTCAGGATCCAACGCATCAGTAATTTCTGAAAATAAAAAGGCTCAAAATGAGTAAAGAGTCCTAGAGTGAGATTCTTATTGACACTGTGAGTTATTTATTTGTAGCACCAACTTGACACAGACCAGTTGGACGATGTTTTTTCAGGTCCAGGATGACAGAGCCTCCCTCCAGGTCTCGGATTTTAAAACGTGAGAAGTTGATATTGTAGATGTTTTCCTCTGGAGAGCACAAATAGTCTGATAAAAAAAATAGAAAAAATAAAATATTCAACTGCTACATTAAAATCACAGTTCAATGCTAACAGTACTGCACAAATGTTTAAGCCACCATTAAATGTATTGTTATATAAACATACTAATGATTTAAACCAACAATTTCAAACTTGAATTCATCCCTCCATAATCCTCTTTTTCACTGATCTTCATTCGAAAATCTTTGTAACCTTTAGCATATCTTAGTTTTTTCACCCTGTGAAATGTGATGTCTTGGCTGCTACCCTTCCATAAAGGCCATTCCTGATCAAGCTTCTTCAAACTATGATGGATGAACTTGGCATCCTGATGAAGTTCCCAGATTCTGCTATGGCTCAAGTGTAAGAGAAGGTCACACTAAATATACTGCTCACAAAAATTAGCGGATATGTCAAAATGAAATTTTTGTGATCAGTATTTTTTACCAGTGTATCCTATGGGACTTTTTATGAATTACTTTTATTTTTTTTTAACTCTCCATACAAATATCCTGTATTTTGTGGTTATACTCTGATATGGAGACTGCAAAATAGCTACCTATGGTCATTATAGAATTGTATCCAATTTCATCATTACAAGAACAACAGTATATCTAATCTAATGCTGGGCCTAGACGTCTTTTTTTATTATAGTATATAAAATACAATGAAGCAAAACTACATGAAAGTCATTTAACAGACACCCCTGTCCAGAGCAACGTACAACTGATACAATCTTACTTTTCAAGCAATTGTGGATTAAGGGCTTTGCCCTTTGCCTTTGCCTAAAGGATAAAACAGCAGGAGCCTGGCAGAGGTGAAATTTAAACCATAGACCTTCTGGACCAAAATCCAGTACGTTAACTGTTCTGCTTTGCCCTCGAACAAAACCAGTCCAAAAAGAAATGGCTTCCCAGAACCAGTTTCCTCTTAAGGATTCTTCTTGAAGGGAAGGTTTTTCCTTACCACTGTCACCTTTAGTCACCTGTTTGGTGTTTATACTGCACATCAGTTCTTATGCAGTAAACGCTATATAAATACATTAACCGAATAACTATTTCCACTTCCATTCCATCTGAGTCTGATAATAACTGTTTTTTTGAAGTGACACACTTTTGTCCATCTTTACAGATAACATTGTGTCAGACAGTTTAAGAAACCGCATGAGCAAGTTTAACACGTGGTTTGATCGAGTGATCGTGTGATGATCTAGCATGCAGATTGGACAGACCATAAGCTCCATTACCATTAGGATATCGATTCATCATGGGTTGTACATCATCACGTCGGGTTGTACTTACCCTCTGTGTATCCTCCCAGTGTGAGGACGTACTGAGGGGTCACAGCATCACCAGGCTTCCACTCCACCACCTCATCTTTAACCCTATCTGTCCTGTCGTCCAAAAGAAACCCGTTCCAATCCTCCTCCTCCTCCTCTGTCTGATGTTCTGGCTCGTTTTCATCTTCACCTTCCATACTGTCCTCTTGTCTGTCCTCTTCACTGTCCTCGTCTCTCTCAGAAGACAACCCATAGTCCTTATCTTCCTCACTGTCCATTTGACTTATTTCTGTTTTGTTACAGTTTTATTGAAGGGTACGAGTCCAGGCTGCTTTTCTTTCTGTCTAACTTCATCTCCACACACACAGACGGTGTCTTTCTGATTTAAGAAGATTAGGGTGACCTGACACTGCTAATCCACACCAATCCCCAATTAAATGGGCACAGCTACTATGGAAGGCTGCAGGTGACAAAACCCCGTTATGGAAAATATTCCTTTAGCAGTAGCTTTTTCTAAATGCACCCATTGACTGGTCATGTGACACTATCTGAGCCCCAAAAACAGAGAAATAGGGAAATGCTGTGGGTCTTCCAAACGTTTAGGTATTCCGGTGACATTCCGGAGACTAAGGCATGACAACAGTAGTTTTAGTAACTGTATAATGATAATAAATTATTATTTTTAGTCTCTTTATAAGAATACAACCAGATATACAGGAACATTTTATGCAGTATTAAAAAACCCTTCTATCAGCTGCAGTGTCAGGTATTTATTTTACACTTGACCAGTGGCAGCACTGTTAATGGCAGCTTTAACAGGATGAAGTTGACCATTGTAGAGATGGTAATTTTGGAAGGGTACCAGCAAAAAAAACTGTGGGGAGGCAATGTTAAATACTTTGCCTTCTGAATTTAGCATTGCTAAAACAACTAATCTAATGGTGACCTAACACTTTTGAACCATATTCTATTTTGTGCTAAAAACAAACCTCTGTAAACCTCTCTGGTTTGATTCTGACTTTTAATCAAGTCTGTCAATTAAAGATGTCGACCAGCTGTAGGTTTGTGGCACCAGAGTACAAGTCCAGAAGAGTTACTGGAAGCCTTGACATTGCATTTATGGTTCATACAGTGTGCATAGATTTAATAGTCAGTGGGATATACCTGTAAGAAATTATGAGATACTGACATAATATAGAGTTCCTGTTATCCAAATATTACTTAGACAAGCCATTTTAGGAGGGAGGTTCATTTAGATCACATCAGATCACATTTGACTACATCACCTCACCTACAACTAATGATATAAGAAGAAGGTTGTATGAAGTTTAAAACCCGAGACTAGAGTTTGCAAGGTTCTGCTTCATGCCTGACAGCCCCGACATTTCCTGAAGACTGAGACTTGGGTGGAGGAGTGTTGGAGAGGTGGTGCATGCGAAGGCTTCTCAGGGAAAGGAAGGAAGGCGTGGTACCCAAAGGAAATTAGCTAGAAATTTCACGTGTTGTCTCACCTTTTCTAGTATGATGAGTACTGTGACCACAATCATGTATTCAGATTATGTTCTGAGTAACAAAGAATTAAGATGAAAGTGCAAAGGACCCATACTTATATGTGGATATTGCACCAGTAGGCAACCAAGATATCAGAGGTAAGGGTGGCAGCTTTTCTTAGATACTCTTGGGGTTGAGGTTCCGAGGAAAAAAAGTGCTTTAACACACCCAGTTTAATATTTGAAGGTTGATTTTGTATAGAGCAGCATCCTGGGTGTCCATGTAAGATGAAGCAATGCACTTCAACCAAGTGGAACCAACATTCAATCATGTAGGTCTGAAGGGCCAAACCAAGAGCAGTTGAAGGGCCGATTAGAAGAAGTACCGCTCAGGTTCACTTTGATTGAAGCAGAACTTTATCTCTTATGAAGGACAGCTCCCAAAAGAGTATTGTTTGTTGCAACTACAAACGTGTGCCATTGCAGATAAGACATTTTATACGGTTTAACAGCCGAGGTTGGGTGTGTTATCAGTCACAGGAAGCACCATTCTCTTCTTGCTTTGCACTCGGCTGACGGTTGAAAAGGGGGAGGCTGAGTTACTACACCACATCCTCCGTTAGTTTCTCACCTCATCACGATGGCAACCAAACAGTCATTTCCGCATAGAAGTCAGCAGTGTGTGGCATCCCAGAAAGCATCAGTGTACAGCGCTGAACGAGCAAAAGGGGAAATCATGGAGAAAGGGGAAGAGACGACGAGATGAGAAGCACCAGAAGAGGTATGGCGTGTTTTGTTTCAATTTATTTAGAACTGAGTTTATACTGAACCAAAGGTTGGGGTTTGGTTTTAAATATCTCAACTTTGTATTATGTTTGTAGGTGGCGTTTATGGGCATGGGTTGCATGGTTAGGGTGGTTACGCACTTTAGTGACAGACATGATATTGCAAAATGGCGATTAGCATTTTAGCCTCAGTAAACCTTTCAAAAAGTAAACAAAACGTCAGGTTTGGCATATGGTCAGCACTGGATGGTTGTGGAATTTAGGTTAGACAGTCTCTATAACATTTATAAAAAGTTCCACAAACTTTATTATAACACACTGGATTAAATTCAGTCTACTAGTCTAGTTTTTAATGTACATTACTGTGGAATAAAACGGTCAGGGTTCAAACCCCTCCTCTACCAAGATGCCACATTTGGGTCCTTAGGCAAGGCCTTTAACCCACAATTGTTGGATTATTAGATTTTCTGAGTATGTATTTAATGTAAACGTAACATAAGATCTCAATCAGGACCCAAGTAGATGCTCAGGAACTTTGAAATTACTTTAAATTTGTGCTTCACCTGACCTGACCTGACCAAACCCAATCAATAATAGGAAATAAATGGAAAAAAGACCCAACCTCAGTGAGACAAGTTCTGAACGTGGAAAGAATCTGACTAAAAGTTTCCATCTGTATTTCCTTCCAGAACAGATTAGGAAGATGAGAGCCATTTTCAAAACAATCTGGCTTGTTCGGGTTCTAACGGTGTGTGTCCTTCATACCAGTGCAATGACCACACAGAGCTTGGACAGCATCACAACCAACTCACATGTCCGCCCCGAAACACAACAAGATCTCATGACAACAACAGCAACAACAGCAGAGATCACCACAACCCCATCACATGCGAATTGTGTATCCACACCACAGTGCATCCAACGCCATACGTCCACGGAACGACTATCAGTGAGGGAACTAATAGAAAACCAGGGCCACAGTGGACTTACAAGCACAGCGGCAAATGAACTAACAAACCGCATCATTCACAAGACCATGAATCCTAATGAAATGACTGTCTCTTCCAATCCTCCAAGTCTAGCAACTAGCAGTGGCATCCTAGAAACTGGAACAATCCCTGGACTCACAAGTCAGGATGTCTTGGAAACCACAGGCCAAGAAACCTCTGTCAAGCCAACACCCTTTTTGACCTGGACACAAGGAGGGAACGAGTTACTAGAGAGGACAAGCAAGACAGATGATGCAATGTCCGACACAGTTGCCCTGGCTGACTCAAGGAACAAGACTGTTGAAATGCAGACAAGCGCTGGAAGTTATGTCACAACAGAGCAAGCAAGAACTGCATCCACAACAGCAATGTCCATAGCAAAACAATCTGAGGCCAACCAAACCACTCCAAACAACATCACTGGCACAGCTTTGGATGAACTAAACAGCACAGGTCAGACAGAGTACAATAACTGGACAACTGATACAGTTTATTTAACACAAAACCCAAATCAGAGCATGGAGGAAACCACAGTTCCAGAAAATGTACACAACACGACAATCACCACCAGGACAAACACCACAGATCAGATGGTATACAATAATTCGACACCCAAAACAGTGTATTCCACACAAAGTCCAACGCAAAGCACAGATAGTGTACACAACATGACAAACACCACTGGAACAAACAACATGGTTAGAACTGAGTCAACATTTATCTGGACCACTAATTTGGTCAGCACCAACACGTCCGAGAACATCTCCAGATCAGACGCAGGATGGACACTGAGGGGAAACTGTGCAGATAAGACTCAGGGAGTGTCTTTAAAATCTCAGCGTTCATCCAAGCTGACCTGCTTAATTACACTCTGGAGCCTTGGGATGATTGCTTCCATCTTCTTGGGTCTCACCATATTCCTGTGGGTACGTCTCTCTGTCGTGAGAAAGAAGGGTCAAGGACGAAAGAAAAGAAAGGATCGTGACAGCCTATGGGCTGAGCCTCCCACAGAGGAGAGTCTGGAGTTCGGCTATGCCAACGGTGCCACCCTGGAGGCAGACAAGAAAAGAAAGAAACCGCAAAAACTAAGAAAGACGAAGAACGGTGCGAGCGAGCAGGAGGACATGTGGGTCCAGCCCAAAGTGACGCTGGAGGAGATTACAGAGTTCTGGAGTGCAAACAGGCGACTGAGGAACGACGGAGTATAACAACCAATGGGACATAAAGATGGGGACTGAGAAACAGAAAACAGCTTTTTTGAAAATAGCTTTTGACCTCTATAATATAAGCATCATCCCATGCTTAACCATATGCTCGGTGGGTAGCACTGCCTCACAGCAAGATGGTCCTGGGTTCAATCCCAGGGTGGAGTGGCCTGAAACCTTTCTGTGTGGAGTCTGCATGTCATCCCCGTGTCTGCGTGGGTTTACTCCAGTTTCCTCCCACAGTCCAAAGACATGTGTGTTAGGTAAATTGGTGTCTCTAAAGTGGCCCTTATTGTGTGACTGTGTGTGTGCCCTATGATGAATTGGTGCACCGTCTAGGGTTGTTCCAGCCCTTGCACCCAGAGTTGTCGGGTGGGCACCAGCTCGCGACCCTGTGTGGATTAAGCAGAAGATAACGGATGTATAACATTTAAATTTTATATTTTAATTATTATATATTAAATATTATTATATAAAGTGTGTGTTATTATAATATTGTATTGTTATATATTGTTATATCAGATTACTTCATTTGGATCACTTTAATGATTCCCAGGATAGACTGGAGAACACAGTCAGTTACGCTCACAGATTCCTCAGTCGCTGGAAGATTGGGTGAAATTTTTTGCAGCTAACCTACCTTATGCAACTTTAACTCAAGTATTGTTGCGAATGAAGATATATGCTGTTGTTTAATAAACTGTAAGCATTTTCCACACGGTCCCAACTTTTTCTTATTTTGGTTGTATAGAAGTGTTGAACTATAAGTATTAAGTTAAATTCAGATTCAATAAGATATTACTTCATAAACTTAAAAGTGTACTTTCCTAAACTTAAAAAGTGAATCAGATAGCCAATAATTAGTAAATAGTATAGTATTCCTATAGGTAAAATTGTAATACAGTTTACAAAATTAAATGTGTACTCAAAGTGTAGCACTTTTACACAAAATGTTTAGTTACAGTACAAGGTGAGTCAAAAGTCACAGGACACCCGTTTATTTCAGAAACAAAAGGGGGAAATGACATATCTGATACCCCAGTAAGTAATGGGTAAGGGTCCTATCTTGTAGGCTATGTCCGCCAACTTGAAAGTTGCCATAGGGCGAGTTTTTTTTAAAGGGAAGGTGGTCTTGAAAGTCGCCATACTGGATCAAGGGCAAGTTTTTTTTAAAAGGGAAGGTGGTCATGTAGCATATCAAAGAAGAATTGTCACAGAAATTGATTGGTGCAATCGGATT
>JAYJMA010000022.1:615455-640500 GCA_036873895.1 Parotocinclus cabessadecuia
ACCTCTAATACGCAGGCACTAGCCACTGGTGATGAAGGTAACTGGAAACTGTACGACATGCAACAAGCCGAGGTTTTCAGTGCTATCCAGTGACCTACCTGGACAGCATATTACAGCCCACAGCAACCTAAACTTAATTATTGGTGCCAGTTAGTCAAGAGTCCTTAGTATTTTTACCCTGCCTGTGGAAAGGAGAGAAAGAGCCAACAACTGGTCGTGTACCCAACAATTCCGATTTCACTGAGGAAGTGTCATGAGCACTGATCACCATTAGATGGTGCTTGTGGCTATGTTGTGCACTTCTAGAAAGACTTACGACTTGTCCCTTAGGCTAGCACTGATCGACCTAATACACAGCTTACAAAACTAGAGGATATTTCATTATATTATCATGTGTAAAAACTCATTTTTGTGAGCAGTACACCGTGTCCGTGTCCCAAAGAGGTGTAATTACAAGCAGTTCTTGCCTTTAACGTCTTTAAAAGAACTCTCTATATGTAAGTGTGTCTGGTGTGCATCAGCTCCAAAAATGTGCACAACTGCTAAAGAAAAGAGAACTGTGAAAGATCATATGAGCCCCCCTGCTAAGCACAAACACAATCCATCACAGTTATTTAGACATAACCGCAGGACAAATGAGCAAGAGAGGGACAAATAGTGAGAGGAGGAGGAGGGATTTGGAAAACAACAGATCTAGTATGACACATGGAAAGAGGGGAAGGGAGAGGGTAAGCAGGATTAAGAGAGGTGAGGGGAGGGCTGGTATCTGCATCTGGAACTTATTGGGAACAAGACTGAGCCAAAGAGTGAGAAACAGAAAATAAGAGCGAGAAGAACGAAAACGCAGCGATGAGGAGACTGCAATAAGGAATGCAGGTCTACTGGCCATGGAAATCTTACTAGTTAGATCTGACTGTAAGGAAAACCTTTCTGAAGAAACTTTTTGAAGTGAAACAAAAAGGACGAGAAATCAGCAAAAAGAGCAGAACCTGAAGACCCTCGTGAGCCAAGAAGACTAGAACAGAACCAGAACTCTGGTACCCTGCATCTAACAGCAATTTAAAAGGGTACAGAAATAAGATATTTAAAGACTTCTTCTCGAAAACCCTTCCAAACTCCAGCCACCAGCATCAGGTAAACTAAGTTGTTTTTTAACATTTAATATCATCAGCATGGTTTGGAAAAATAGGTTCCAGGTGCTGATGGAAGTCCTTTGTGCTCCTTACAGTCAGAAAAAGGTATGACTCATCAAGGTAGCTCTAAGTGAACAGCATTTCTATTGAATGTGTGGGTCGTTTTCTGTGACCTCAAAATGTTTCTAAGTAGATCACAGCTGCTTTTTGTACTTATTTAAATAAGCAACTCAAAGTAAAAAAATTCCCCTGTTGTACCCCCATTTATTATGGTCAGGGTCACATCTGAACTCTGCCTAACCCACAAATGATTAAGCACAGGCAGATGCACACCTGGGACATCACAGGGTTCTGTAAACACACAACACATCATGCTGGAAGCCCAGGATTTGAACCCTGGCGATCACAAACTGCCTTTTCCAGGAGCTGGCTCTAACCCCTGAGACACAGGAGCTGTCGTTTAATTTAATGACGTACAATTACAATGCTGTTCTTCTAATTAAATGTATAAAGGAAGTACACATGAGGGCTAATGAGGTTTGTACCTACACAAATGTACATGTACAGACTTAGATAAAAGTACACACAAAAGGTTCCAGTGATAACCCCAAATGTTTAATTGGTTTGTCCATCTGGAATACATTTAAAACCATACCACACAAAAAAAAAAACCCTACAAGAAAGGTACCCGAAAAGCACAGGAGGTCTCTTTAAGACGTGTTGAGAAAGCTTTATATCTAATGTGTACACAGAAGAACACACAAATCTCCTTGTCTTTGCTTTTCCAGTCTGGAAAACCATTAAAGAAAAAGTTCAAGGTTTATAAAGCTGGTTTTAAAGGTAGGTTAATTTGTTTATTGTACATCAAGTGCATCTTTACATTTACGCATACAGTCTTACAAAGTGCAATACAGTAGTTGGATGGTTAAAAGCAGATTGGTAGAGGTGTGACTTGACTACTTAATCATTTTTTATGTGATTAATAGACCAGTGCCCTAATCACTGAGCCACAGGGAATGTTGAGAAAGCCTTGTTATTAATTGTGTGTAGGTACATTTATGTTGTTTGTTCGTTAGATTATGCACAATGCAAAATGTTAAATCGGCCCTCTGGATCTGTGACCGTTGGGGGTAGAATACACACCCCAAGTTCAGAACTAGAGTCCATAGTCTTCAGTTCTTTAGCACACTGAAACCTTTTACCCATTATACCCTTTTTGTATATATTTTATAACAAATTTGTTCATGTATTTGCAGTCTGAATTTAGATTAAATATACATCATGCTTTATGGCTATGACAAGCGCAGTTCATGAACTAAGAAAACAGATGTAAGTTGTCACACCTCAATAAAGTTTTAAGAATAATTAGAGGTCCTATAATTAAGGCTCCAGGAGCCTGTTAAAAAGTTCATGGTTTCTTTGTTGCACCAAGTAAACCTAATGTCTTAATTGAGCAACATGTAATCAATGTAATCATTTTAACCATGCCTCAAAGACTTTGATGAACCCTAATCTTCAAAGTTTTTTAAACACATTTACACTGTATGCACATTAGAAAACACAACTGTCAATGTAAATGGTCCAAAGAAATCAGATTTAAGTTTCCATGACCTTCGATTTTGTCATTTGCAGAACCCTTAACAATTTTACACAAGAAATCTAGTAATATACTACTACTATATCTACTAATATAGTCTCATCGCTGAAGCAGACAGTTCTTTCAGTTCGAGATCAGCCCATTTAAACAATTAAACTCATATTAAATAAAAACTCATATGAACTCTTTAATGTGTCTCTTCTCTTGGAGAACCTTTGATATTCATGCTCCTGACCTTAAATAACATTATTTACTATTTACTAATATAATTTACTGTCTGAGGACACTTCAAAATGTTCTATGTTGGAAAAGGAACTGTTTTAAGGTCTCGTGATCAAGGGGACCTTAAGGTTCAAGAAGAAATGAGCCATAAAGAATTATGAGGATCTACTGATGATCATTTTTGCACAGTAACCCTCCTCTTAAACATACCTTCGAAAATTTTTTAGGAACCTTTTTTTCTGTGTGTGTTCTTGGTTTGTACATTGACAAACACTCCCTTTTGGAGCTATATAATAAAATGTGTATAAATTAAGAGAAGCAGCTCTTCAAAGAACCATTAAAACCACTATATTCGGAAATAAAACTACTAAAGACAAACCACACTCCAGTGATAAGTCTGTGTAATGTAAAACCTAATATCTATATCTATCCTGAGTGTGATGTAACATGTAAGCCGACTTTAATCCAGTTCAGAATTAAATCCACAGACATGTGCCTCCTCCTTGCCCGCACCTCAGTTAGATATAATTCACAATTTGTTTCGTTTGATTAAATGTGTGTCACTGACTCATTACAGTTCTGGAATCACGCCAGTACCTAGTTTTGTTCTTTTCACTACATCTAAAGAGATCAGTATTATGTTTCATTCATCCAGGGTCCTTCCATGTGGTTCCACTTTTTTCTCATATCAACAGCATTCTGTTACAGTCAAACCCCTTTAATTTATGAAGGTGCATTTTGGGGTTGCTAGAATATTTAATTACTGGATTTATGCTCAAAGCCTGTATGTTCATTTTTGTTGGTTTGACTGCACATTTTGAAAGTTGTAACAGACGCCCTGTGAAGTAAGCATATCAGTGACGCAGACTCAGGGTGGTTCCTTCCTGCCAGGAAAGGGGACTTCCTTTCCACAGAGCAGGTCACTGAATTCCACTGGAGTCAGGGTGAAAGCAGAAATGTGTATAAATACGTTAAATAACTAACGTGTTAAATGACACTGGGGTCAAAATAACCACACAGTGTTATTGTTCTTCGTACTGATTGGAAAGTTTTCATGGTATAAAGCTGATTATGGGAAAATAATCAACCCTAGAGTGGTAAAAGCCACTGTTAACGTCCGTAACAAAAAGCCATAGTGATGAATTTGTACGTCTGTTTCAAATCTTACTTTAATGGTTTAACCATTTATTACAATTAGAACTATATTTTATACTGGGAAGCTAAGAAAGAATATTATATATTGCATCGGAGATACACAAGTGGAACGCAACACCTGATGAACATTTTTTAATTAATGGAAATCCAAGTTTATAAATAATTTATAACAAATATATAGTAAAACACATATGTACTCTATGTTGGACAGACGAAGAAATAGCCTTCAGTCCCTGAACTGACAGCAGGTTGTTGAACCTTGAGCAGTCATTAGTAATGCATTCCAGCTGCAATCAGTAATGTGTTCTAAATTCCTTTAAACAGATCCAGCAGTAGTTTAAGTGACGCGGCACATCTGTTTCCTATTCCACACAGAATGGCCGTGTCAAGAGGTTGCCTGTGCTGTGTGAAGTACCTCATGTTCATCTTCAACCTCATCTTCTGGGTAAGACCAGGCACTAAGAGGATTCTCTAATGCATTACGACCTTCTTAGTACACTTGACTACAATTTAAATCCAACCCTAAGGTCCCTGAGTTTAATTAAATAAATGTTATAGATTGTATAGTGAATGAATGTATAAAGTTTCTGCATGGTTAAAGTAAGGTGCAATTTTTAGGTTATAACACTTCGTATATCTTCTTATATCACTGTAGCCGGTAATAAAATCTATCGTCAGAGTATCTGAGGAAACAGAGGTCACATAAACATGTGACCCACTTACAGTATATTTTAACCAATCAGAATAAAGATGTCAGCGTACTGCCTACCAATTCCAAAACATCTTACATTTCCATGGTATGAACATTATACACGTGGCAGCTATATGGACAGAACATTAAAAAGCATTAAAAACTTCATGAAAAAAGAATCAACACCGGCATCTCTGCTTTGGGCCAGGTCATGCTCCTCGTCCCATCACTGATTTTCTTTAATTATCACTAACAAAAAAGTAATCTGTCACCTTACCTGTCTTCTGTACAGCTGGGTGGGTGTGGCCTGTTTGGTGTAGGTGTATGGCTTTCCTTCAACCAATCAGAGTTTTCGTCTCTCCCACTGTCCTTCCCTTCACTCTCTGCTGCCAATCTACTGCTGGTGGCTGGTGGCGTTACCATGGTGACGGGGTTCCTTGGATGTCTGGGGGCATTAAAGGAGCAGAGATGTCTATTAATGACGGTGAGATGGCTTCAGCAGGTACTTATAAATAACAAACTCTGTGGCTGTTTTTAGGTGGAATGGAAATGGGCCATCATGGGATCATCATTCTCACACAAAAACTGGAAAAGGTTAGGAAGAGGAGCTCAGTAGTGGTCCTTTGGTGGACCCTTTTCATGAAGGACCTAACAAAACGTGATATATAGAATAGATTCTCAGTATGACATTTCATAGGTTTCCATCTCTAACAAGTCACTCCAGATTTCTATCCTGCTCCCCAATGGGAAATGGTTTGATGGCTCTGACCTTAACTGTTCCATAATCTAGTGGAAAACTTCTCAGATAAGTGAAGGTTGTAGAAGCAAATGGACACAAGCTTCGTACTTGTGCTTTTGGATGTAATCTGTTCATGTCCACAAACTTTTCGCTGTAAAATATACAGTGCTTGGACAAAACAAATCATGCAAGCTAATACCTCATGGGATCACCTTTAGCTTTAATTTCAAAGCACACTGGCCATGGCATAGTCTCAACAACCTTCAGAACAATGTTCAGATAGATTTGAGTTTCCACAAGCTTTCAAAAAATACATTTATGAGCGTGTAATAACTAAAACCAAATTCCAAACTCCAAAATCCAAACTTCTATAGCTGAAATGTTAGTCCTCTATATTCACAAGGCCATTATTTTTTCACTCACAGTTTTTTGTGATCCTGCTGCTTTTGTTCCTGACTGAAGTGACGTTGATTCTGATTCTGGGAATATACCACAAAGAGGTTGGATAATTTATTTATACTCTCTAACGTATACACATACAGGTTGTGGGCATATACATAAAGTACATCATTCATTCATCCTACTCAGGGAGACCAGGCGTAAGGCGGGTACAACCCTCGTAGGGCACATACACTCACACACATACACATTTACAAACTAAGGGGCAATTTAGAGACACCAATTAACCTCACACTCATGTCTTTGGACTGACGGAGGAAACGTATACTCACTCACTTACCCAAGTCACTCCAATTTAAGCTTGCAGAGAGGCCAGGGCATAACTGGCAGCACACGGCACATGGCATGACCAACTCTAGACAGGGTTTTGATCTACCACAGGGCACATGCACATACATGTAGACTTTTGAAATGTCAGTTGACCTAAAGCATGAATTAAGAATGTGAGAGGAACGTAGATTAGGCCAATCAAGAAGACATAGCTACACAGGCACAGGGAGAACATACAAATTTCACATCATCAGTGTCCAAGCCAGCAATCAAACCTGGGTCTCTGGAGCTGTGAGACGACAGTGATAAGCACTGTGCTGCCTTACAGTTCACATTTTATACTGTCATGTACAAATTCACCTGGCCATGACATTAATTTTATAATTAATATCAACTTATTAACTTATTAAATTACTGCATGACATTTTACAGTAAAAATGCCCAGACTCCCGAGCATTTCCCTCATTAGCTGGGCTTTATGGCCGTAATTTGCATACTGGAATATAATTGGGCATTAATTCAATGATGCATTGTTGTTTCATGCATTGACACATTCGTTGTGCACTGAAATGAATTCTCCCAGCTGGGCTATGCAGAAAGATTGTGGTCTAACGTGGTTTCTTTTGAAATTATTTCAAATAGAATTGAAACAGTCTGTAATATTTGTCTTTTTCCACATTAGATTTAATAAAAGCTTCTAATGTATCCATGTGCAGCTTGACCAGAAAGCAAAGGACGACTTGATCAAGGGCATGAAGGACTACAGCACTAAAGAAGGTTTGCAGAGATCCTGGGACAACATGCAGAGAATCGTGAGGACGACCTGTTTTGTTCAGCATTTACACAAGCTGCATCAACATGGCACGTTCAAATATGGAACACTTCTTGTCTCCTGCAGTTCAAATGCTGCGGCGTGAGCAACCACACCGACTGGCACAACAACACGAGCAACGGTCAGCTCCCCCAGTCCTGCTGCAGGGATTACACCGACCCCTGTCACCGATGGGAAGAGGTCAGGGAACGTTTTCAAAATACGGGGAGTCAACAAGGGTCAATTTATCCCGGGGTTTGGAATGTGAACCATACGCTGCGACCGAGCGACATTCTGAGTCTGAGTCAGAAGACTGCGCTCATTTTATTAATCATGCATTTCCTCGATGATCTTCACAGTTACATTTACATTGATGTAATTTAGCAGACATTAACACCTTAATCCAGAGCGATTTACAACTCATACAGTCTTACAATCCAACTGTGGATTAAGGGCCTTGCTCAGGGACCCAACTGTAGTAGCTTAGCGGAGGTGAGATTTGAACCCTGGACCTTCTGGTAGGCTCCCACACTGTGGGAAAACAAATTCTACAGGGCTCTCTTTATAATAATTTGGTAGAATATCAGTGTGCTGTTTTATCGCTGGTAACATTCAACACAAAGCAAAAAGCATGTTCAATCTCTTCACACTGTTTTGTCTCTGTATCTCAGCCTTGCTATGAGAAAGCCAAGGATCTGCTTCTGACCAACATCACGTCTGTGCTGGGATTTGGGATCTGCCTCGGCATCGTCCAGGTATCTCAACATCTCTGCTTAGTGTGAAAGTGGGATTACTAAACTTCTGTAGAGAGCGTAGATCAGGACATGGCGTCCAGCAGATTATTTATTTCCCTTCTTCATCATTTCAGTGGCTCCTAATCCACTGATACAGCTGACATCATTAATCCTGTTCATGCCAAATGTCAGGCTGCCAAATGAGTTCTACATAATTACAGGCTATTACATACATTTAAAAATTGATTTGAAATCATACGAACATGAAAATATTTCCTCTAAAACGTTTAGCACAGCATTATTTCTGAAACAAAATAATTTTAAGACTCAAAGGATAAAAGAAGCATAACTAGGGGGGAAAAGTAAACCGTGTTCTCCAGATCAGAGGGATTTTGAATTGGACTGACATTTCTACTGTAGCTAACAAATAATGGGAGTTAGATTTGCGCTAATATTATTTTATGGTACAGAAGATTCCATCTAATGAAATCGACAAAAACAAACAAATTCTTGTCTGATTTGAGGTAAACGTGGAAATAAACTGGTAACTAAAATACTGGACTAGTGAGGGTGCCAGGATTTGATTGGTGCAGTGCAGACGCCACATGAATATAAAACAGACTTACCAAGTAATTTAGTCAAAAAGATCTTTATGATTCAACTGTTTTTTTTTTTTTTATTAAATATATAAATTAATTATCTCCTGTAAGTTGCATTGGCCCCTCCACTCCTTTCAAGTTCCTGTCTAGTTTCAAGAAATAAACGATAATACTTCTCTCCCTGTCGTGGTCATACGAATGCTTTAAAATCTGAGCTTCCTACACGATTTTATTTTTCCTTTCTGTCCCTCACATTCAAATAAATCACGACGGACTGTTTCTGCTTTGAAACAATGTTCATAGTTTTCTGTTGGAGGCTTTAGGCTCTCATTCAGACACGTAAGGCCAATTCTCAAAACAAAGTAATGACTTTCCAACAAAGTTCCAGCCTCAGACTGTAATGCATGGAAACTCTTTCCTCTCTTCTTACTGTCCTTTCCAGTCTTCATAGCCGATCTCTACACCAGTATCTTTTATTCGCGAACACTTCTTGTTTGAGACGCTCTTTATTTTGCTAGTCTGCGTGCCAAAGTTAACGTGGCCTCGGGCGTGTATTTTACAAACAAGGCTTGTTCTTCCTGTGTTAGGATCTTTTGCGCCATCTCTAGGTTAAACATTGGTATTGACAAACATTTCCTTATTTCCAGTTCATTTTCCCCTACTTTTTTCCCAGTCCCGTTCGTCTCTGTTTTTTAACTTTATTATTTAATTCAATTCAATTTGATTTGTATAGCGCTTTTTTACAATAGACATTGTTACAAAGCAGCTTTACACTGATGCAGGAACAATTGTCACAAATTGCATTCTGTTGTCCCTAATGAGCAAGCCAAATGGCGACAGTGACAAGGAAAAACTCCCTGAGATTAAAAGGAAGAAACCTTGAGAGGATCCAGACTCAGAAGGGAAACCCATCCTCATTTGGGCAATAAACATAATTAACATATATAAGAAAACATTAGAATGAAATATGTAATATGTCTGTGTAGCGATGAGAGAGGGAGCAGTTACAATGTAATAATCGGTAGAAAAATACTATTTATACCAAGAGACAGCAGGATGCAAAGCCCATTCCGTTTATTTCTACTATTTGAAACAATTTTATTAGCTTGGATGAACTGGATGGACTCTATAACATTTAAGTTAAATAGTTAAAATTTAAAATATATATATTTAGCATTCAGATGTTACATTTAGATAAAATATTTAAATCGAACATATATATGAAAGATTTTAGCATTACATTTAACATTTACATGATATATTTACTCTATTTTATTTATATTTATAATTTAAGTTAAATATTTCATAATTAAATATATATAGTATTTATCCTAAATATTTGTATGTACATTTATATTTAACATTTAAATTAAATATTTAGTGATCATTTGTGTGGTAAGCCATGAAATGTATTTAAATTTTCTTAGACACTTGTTAGCGTTAAAAAATGTTAGCGTTAAAGCTAAATGTGACGGAAAAATGCTGATGTTATTTTACGAATGTTCGCTTTACAAACGGCGCCCTATAACTTGTCGTCCACAGAATTACAGAATTTGGTTCTGAGGGATGTATCTTTATGAGTGTTGGTTGTTGAAGTCTGTTGCTATGATACGGCAGATGCGTTCCACAGACATCAGAATCATCAATTCCATCTTCAGTTACCTGTGATGAACAACAAAGATTTTCTAATGAACTTTGTGTTGACAAATCTTGTACCACAAGAGAGAATGCACATCTGATTATAAATCTATAATCTTCCATAATCTAATAAATCTTCTTTGATATGCTACATGGTCATCCTACATGACCACCTTCCCATTTAGTCATTTCTATTACTCCATGGATTTACAATGGTTTCCATTTTGTTTGACTTGTTTTGATTTAACGGCACGTCAGCATATATGGGTGGCTAACAGGAGCAAGGTTACATCGCCACCAGTCAGACAGAGTCACTGTGCCAATTTAGAGTGAACAATTAACCTAGAGAATGTCTTTGGACTGTGTTAGAACCTCAGAGCACGCATGGTGGCTCGAGCGGTTTGCATAGCCAGCTTGACCTTGGACTCTGCTGATTAAAGCCGACCCTTTCTTCTGTTGGGATTACACTTGGTTTCCTCCCACATTACAAAGACATGCGTTAGGTTATTCGGTCGCTCTAAATAGGCCCAGTATGCATGGTGTCATGAATTGTCATCGTTACTGATACGACGCCAAATTAATCAATAACATCAACTAGGCACTAGGTGTCCCCATAGGCAAGCGATCCATTTGCAGCTTATATCGAGTTAGCCTCGTCCAGGAGAAGGAAAAATGCATGTATACCCAGGTGCATTCCTGTTTCTTTTTCCCCACTGCAGATCTTGGCCCTGGCTTTCTCCATGCAGATGTACTGCCAGATCCTGCGAGCAGAAAAATATCTGGACTGACCCTGAACTCGTTGCTTGTGGTCTGGTTATAGGCCGAAACAAACAAGCATGAGCGGCTTTCCTTTATCGGGACGTGGATCAATCAGCGCATCGTTTGTGTAACATTTTTTTTTTTAACACTTCTTCTTTCATTGCAGCCGGACCTTCCTATCTGTACTCGGCTTTAGGAGGTGGGAATTAGGTCATGATCCTGTAGTAGCATTATATGTTAATTCTCTTCCTTGTCGTATCCTGTGGTGATTGGGATGAGTGAGGTTTGATTTTGTTGTTTTAGGACTACATTAGAAAACGCGTTGCACAAATACACTCACGGACACACCTAGTTAAGCTCTGCCCGGAGTTTGGCATGTTCTTCACAAGACTAAGCAGGTTACCTGTGATTCATCCCATCCCATCCCAGACATGGCCTCAGACTTGGACCCGAGCCGTGCTCAGGTGGCAAGGTGGTCAGAGTGACCATGCCCTTCACGTTGCCAGTTAAAAGGAGTATTCTCAATCTCCTCAGTGGAGAATAAGAGGAGTTGATCTTTTTCAAATTAGGGAGGAAAAAGAGGATGTGAATACATTTCTAACAAGCCCCAAGCCGTGCGTGGCAATGAGTACGTGAGTGCCACCCTGTGGTAGCAAAGCGAAGTGTTTCTACATTTTGCAATCGCACGATATGCGATTAATGAAGATGAACCGATCTCAACTGTTACAAAACTTATTCTAAAAGATGCAACTTGCCGTCTGTATCGTTCATTGTGAATATTCACTCTGTATTATGTAGATAAACGTAATTTTTCTGGTTAATTCCATCCACCCTGTTGTTTGTACAAACCAATAAAACACAGATAGCGTTTTCTTTGGCATAACATTTTCTGGTATTAAAAAATACATTTAAAAAACAGCATCACACCTTTATAAAACATAAATACATCTGTAGAAAAAGTGATACTCGTGATCAGTAGCGTTGGTGCCCCGGCTCTCTCTGCTCTGTAGTACTCTCTACTCTTGCATAGTCCATATAAAAACGAGGTAAAGCTCTGATGATGCAGCACACTGAGGACTGCGGTTAGTCGAACTCCTGAGGCTCCATCTGCACGATGCTCTCCTGCAAACAAAGGGAAAAGATAAACATTAAGACACACACAAGCGCGCACAAATACAACACACCCATTTACTGACTCAACGCTGCCATTTTCTAGCACACAAGTGAACACCACTCTCTAATACTAATACCTTTATGGTCATTGCACAACTAGAATGAGATTCAGTGCTCTTCTTTAGCGATCTATTTATTGGAATAAAGTAAATAAGACATGGCGAATATACTTGAAAAGTAGTGAACATGTTCAAGGTGCAAACAAGGCAAGGCAACTTTCAGTTAAATCTAGTTATACATTGTAAGAAATATAACTATTATAACTAATAAACGCTTTCATTATTATTATTATTATGGCTGTGAAGTCCTTTTTACACTGAATGTGATGATGACGAAACATTAACTTCAAAATGAACCCTGTGTATGATGTTTGATCGGAGCCTGTTCTAATTTTGTGTTAAAATCACGCTGACCAATCAGAGCTCGGTTGTCGGGCAGAACAGCTCATTCTGCCAGTAGCAGAGCACGAGAGCTTAAAGGACAAGAAACAGGCTGCCTCTAAAAACATAATTATTAAAGAAAATATCTGACACAAGAACACAATCTAAAGTTTTTTTGGACTAATCTTTGCTTGTGACTTTGTTTTACAAGTCGACGATGTGAAAGAGACACGGTGTCATTAAGAGAAGAGAAACTAAAGAAAGAAAGCGCAGAGACTTCCGCGGCACTAACGCATCTGTTTTTGGTCATCCCTAAAATTTGTACTCTGTGTGAAAATGCAGATAGAGAGAAAGAGAAAGAGAGGGGCAGAGAGAGAGAAAATGTTAGAGAGGGGCTCAGACTCACCCAGCCTCCATGGCTTTTCACCCAGGGGGCGAAGTTCTCCATGTAGCGTTCAGCAAAGCCTTCCACTCGCTGCATGACCCCTGTCGCCGTCACAACCCGCCGGGTCATTTCCATAGTGATGGCTACACGCCGCAGAGTGGGACTTTCGGGGGCAGGAAGGGGAGGGTCGATGGACTCGTTGGCGCAGGTGTCGAGCAGCTTGGCGAACGATGTGTAAGAGAGGCGCTTGAGTGAGGAGCGGAGGAAGGGGTTGGCTATAATCTGAAAACACACAAACACACACAGCACTCTTTAATAAGGTTACTATCACTGGCACTTAAAGGATTGTTCAATACGATCATTTAGGCATTTTTAAGAGTATCTAGAAACTCGTAAGTAGTCCATGACTTCTGGTGACCATAAGGTGACACAAAAAAAAGGCAAGGACTACAAAAATGGCTACATGTTTATTAAACATTTCCACCTCACCATTATCGTATACTTTATGAAGCTTTCAGAGGATAATTTATCCTCACACTCCCTCCTAAATATAGTTGCTGCTGAGCCACCCAAGTGCCTTATTATTTAAATCTGTACACATGTACAGTATAAACGCCTACAAAAACCTTTAGGCCAGGTTGCTTCCTTAATTCTGAACGTTAACAAGCTATTAAGTGTGACCCACAATGTTCATGTCGTTAATGAAAACTAGAACGATAAAACAAGACAATAACTAGGCCTAAATGAAAAGCACAATTGCTATGTGGTTATGACAACATGAGGCCTACAGTGGGAGCACGGTGCTCCATAGCGTATTCTGTAAAGTTGCGGTTTCAGAACGGCGGAAGTGGAAATCACAAAACACTTCAGAAAGATATTTTAAAGATATTACGTCGGTCAGTACGAGAAAAGTCTGCACTTTTAAAATGATAGAGCAGTATTTGAAGTAAGAGAGCCAGGGCTATACAGTGGAACGATTGTTTAAACCGTTCCAAAGTGCCTGCCGATATCCGGAACGAATGACAAATGAAGCCGTATTTCCCATAAGGAATAATGTAAATCCAGTTCATCCGTTCCAGACACGGCAAAATATTAACAAACAATACATTTTATAGAGAATAACTATAGTTTTACATACAGAAAACAATGAGAAACAAATACAAACGCAGTAACAGTAATCTCTTACTTATATTTAACACTCGCACTCAATAAACAAGAACAAAAAAAAATCAACTGAAATGTTTGGGATGGAGGAGCAGGGTGATGCTCACTCAACCAAAAACAAAACCCTGACGTGTTGTGTAACGCTCGGAGTCGTCTCCTTTTTAGGTTTCCGCTCAAACCCAGACACCAGTGAGCTTTGGCAGGCGAGATATAAGCAGGTGGAACAGATGGAGACTCGTACTCAGGTTTATCGGATATTCACTACTCAGTTTATTTACTATAACGACCTAAATTCAAAAGAATAGGACCACTAAAACTAACTCAAAATCAGCCACCAAATAGATACACTCGTTTGCACCAGGTGTATTCCAAGATAATCTAAAGAAAAGAATGAATTAGAGCAGAGAGCGTAGTCAGATCAACCCGCAGCACCACCTTATCATTGATGGCATCACCCTCCATTGTCAGCAATTGAACGAGCTGCTGGATTACGGCCTCTTTGTCCTCCTTGTTGTTTTCTAAGAAAAAAAAAAAAAACAACAACGCAGACTTACAAGGGGAAATCCAGGTGAGTAACTCATGATCACAACATGACTCGCAATTAACCTTTGGGCTCATTCAGCTCAGTTGGCTCGGGTTTAGTCGGAGATTTCCTCTTAACTGTTCTCTGAGCGATTCGGTCCAATTTCTCGGCCACGCCGTCGTAGAACTTGGGAGGGTGGGCTGAGAAAATAGGAGGAATTCAGTCATATTGTATGCAAATAGAAAAAGCTTCCTTATATACCTCAAATGATTTCACTCAAACTACTCTTCGTTTAAAGCGAATGGTCCTATTTGGGTTTCATAACCATGCATAAGTTAGTTATGATCCTTAGCATTACCTACTGTACAAATACAAAACATTAAACTCAAATCATTCAAGTTCCAGCAAGCACAATGGGCATCAAGTCGGAAAGATCAGACGCCTCTTCGTGTATACATTAAAGCAGGAAAGCAGCCACAACACATTACCTAATTAACTTTCTCACAATACGGTATTGTTTAGTGGTATAATACTCACATGGAGACTGTATGGTTTTACCAGGCTGAGCATCCTTATCAATAGGCAATGAGCCTGGCCTCACCGGACGAACGTCAGTTTTCTTTTTCCTAAAAAATTCCGTTAGCTTCAGTTTGTTCTTTTTTTTCTTCTTGTCGTCCGCTTTCCGGTCACATTCATCTTCAGATGCGGACGACTTTGCTTCCTGCAAGGAAACAAAACACACCGTAGAATCGATAGGCAGTAGGAGAGTTTTCTTTACACTCATTTTCTTTCTAGCCACCCACTACACCATCTACTGTATCTACTTTTGTACTAGCACTCTGTTAAATAACATAAATATTAGAAAAAACAAATAACTTGTTTCTGTTTACCTCTGCACGGATCTGTACCAGAGAAGATGCCCCGCCGCCCTTGAGTGGCAATACCACCTGTCTGTTCTTCTCCAAAGAGCCATTTTGTGCCGGGTCAGTGCTGGCGCCTTTTTTGGAGTTCCTTGTAGTGAAGGGTCGTGGTTTCAGTCGTCTTTTTATCAGGTTTTTGATGCCGTGCTTCTTCTCCTCTGCTAAGCTGATCTTTTCATCCAGAGAGTCCCAGCCGCTTTCTTCTTTCTTCTGCTTCTCCCTCACTGTGGCACTGAGGATCCAGATTAGAAACAGTCAATCAAGTTTATTTTTATAGCACTTTTTACAATACAGCAATGTCGCAAAACAGCTTTACAGTTTTCAAAGCTCAGACCGAAAAAGCCTAGGGTGACAGCGGAAAGGACATTTTTTTTTCTCGTAAACCTAAGGAGGACTGAGATTCAAAAAGCGACCCAACCCCATCTCAGTAGCCTAGATGAAATATGTAAGAATTTAACTAAAGTGATCTAATAAAACAACCACACTATAATTAGAGATAATGTCATATACTGATCCAGTACATTACAAAAAGGTTTGTAAATGGAGAATATGAAACCAAAGTATTTTTTATTTTATGCAAGTTTACATCAATAACATATTCAATTAAATATCGTATTTAAGAGAAAATGTTGTGCATTTTATCCGATCAACTACATACAGTGCTGTGCCTCTAACTCACCAGTACTAATGTGTGTGTTAGTGTGTGTGTGTTACCTAAATTTGTGTGGGTCGTAATATTCGCCTCCGATCCGGCCGGGTCGATCTCCAGGTGCGACGGAGAGGGCATGGCGGAGGAAACTCTTTAGAACCAACCTAGTTTCTGCTCTTACGTCAATCAGGGAGGGAGTAGGGGAGGGGGGACCAGCCACCTCCTCAGACATCCCTGAGAGAGAAACAGAGACAGACAAAGAAAAACAGGTTAGAACATGGTTCTAAAGACTTTTCTTTATTTGACTGTTTTTTATCCACACTGTATAAGGTAATATATGCATTAATGGAGTTGTTTGTATACAAAAAATAAACTCTACAGGATATTACTTGATGTTATTAATGATCACAGAGCAGAAAACCAGCTACAAAAATGACCAAAAAAATGATCCTTTTAGATTTTTGTGCTGCTGTTTGCTCAGCCAGAAGCAACTGGATATTATGACACAAAATGTGTTGTTTTGTTATGAGATTCTAATGCACCTGTTCATAATGACAGACAATGCACAAAATGACATTCAGAAAATTCCTCCTGTCGAGCTGGTGTCATTGTGAGTCACAACGTTTTGCAAGATTACACCGGAACACAACAAACACTCACAATAAACCCACAATGCACACTTCTGCTTTAGGTTTAGTGTTACTTAACCGTAGAAATCCTGCCGACATCACCGATGACACACGTCACAGAAAAAAAAACACTTCCCATGTATTTCATTTGTGAGCATTAAAGAGGGCTGGCTGTAAATGAAACAGAGATCCCCGCACAGAGACGTTACTAAAGGTTATTGGAAAATTTAGGCTATTCTTCTAACCTAAAGTGAGGCTGAAGAGGCGCACACACACACACACACACACACACCTAATAACCCGTTTATCCTCATTTCTGACGTGCACATGCCATCTCTCTGTGGGGCAATTCCCTCGCAAGAGAACACTGTGAGCTCCTCTGTGCAGCTCACTGTTACTGATCATCGATTGATCGATAGGCCGGTCAGTCAGTGTTTAACCCTAGTAATCTGCAGATCCTTTTTGTGGAGTGGTAGTGGCGGGTCCATGTCATCGTCTCCAGGCTGTTAAGACCTATTCACACAGAGTATGATTTTCTCACACGAAGGCCTTCACAATAAATGCTCTACGTTTTTGTCTAAACATGCCGAGTCCACTTTTTTAGCCTTTCTTTAATTTTCCTTCCCTCCTTTTTCACATCGTCAACTTAAAACCCCCCACAGAAGCAGAGGAGTGCAGGAAGCTCCACGTTGTGTTTTTTGTGAGCATAATCCGATTGTAATGCTCCTATAAACGATAAAATGGTTCCATCCAGTCACTGCTTTATCACCTTCATTTTCCAGCCTTTCAGCTTTATTCCACCACAGATTTCCTTTAATATCCATTAAAGATCCATGGTCTTTTATAACCAGCCTGTTGCGACTCCTATAAGCTCTTGTGCTCTGCTCCTAGCAGGATGAGCTGTTCTGCCTGGCAACCGAGCTCTGATTGGTCAACCTGATTCGAACACCGAAATTCGAACAGGCTAAGATACATTTTTTTTAATGCAACAGTTCAGTTTTGGACCCGGTCTCCAGAACTGTGATAATATACGTGTGGAAACAAAACTTGCCATGCGTTTTTTTTTTTTTTTTGTCAGTAAAATACCGGACTGTGTGAAAAGACCTTAGGACTAACAGGAGACTTGTGTTGGTTGTGAAAATACAGATTTAAACATTTAATTATGAAATGAAAGCTAAAGGAAACTGGTCAAGTCAAGGTTGGGTGATAGAACCACCGGTAGACTGGGGTCAGGTATACAAAGTAAAATCCTCACATCACGGCCAAAGAGCTGCAGGACGTTGACTGGTCCAAACATGATAAAGTCCTTAGCACTGACCGAGGTGGATCTTTGAGACACACCGGAGCGTTTTTGCTTCTAATGGTGCCGACTAAGCTGGCATAAGAACCGGTACGAGGTAAGAAGTCTTGCCACTTTTGCAGAAGTGACAATGAGAAACTTGTTGATTGTTGCCATTAATCATTGTACCAGTCTGTGGTGGTAAAGCAGAAGTTTAGGACCTCAGACAAAGTCTTAATTCCATTTTAAAAATCCTGAATATTTTCCCCATCTAATTTCCATGTCGTATTCGTTGTGTAACTTCCTTAGCACAGATTTCTGCCTTAAATATTAATGACCCAGTTTGTGCTTTGCATCTGTTTAAGAATGAACCATGTTTACAGTGCAAGCAAAATACCTTATACAAGTTATTTATTAGTTTTGTAAGTGGTGGCTAATAAAGTTCTAGCACTGCTAAGCTGCCTCTGTTGGGCCCTCGATCAAAGCCCACAATGGCTTGGATTTCACCATTTAAGATCAGACGAATCAGTTCTACATTATATTAACAAATTCAAGAACAACTACTAATCATCTCTTACATTAAATCAACTCACAGCTCCTACCTGCTACCTATAGTATTCCATTTCAGCAAGTAATCAAACAAACAGACATTAAAAAAAACTGTGTGACTATCCGAATAATCTGAACTCACGACGCGTGTTGGGCGGCATTTCTTCTGGACGCTCCCTCAAACCCGCTGAGACGGAGCAGTTATTACGTTGAGGGACGACGACGTGAAATCCAGAGCAGTTCCTCTTGCCTAGTTCAATTTATTCACTTCAGAAACCGATGCTTCTAAAAAAAATCTACAAGAATTCCTCCTCTTTGTAAGCACTTTCCATTGAACAAACTGGCTCTGCATGTTAAGCAATGCTGGAATATAGGTCCATAGACGTTGTTACTGGAATGCCCCACTGAAACTATTAGATGGCACAAACATGATGACTAATTCCAGAACCTTGCTTTCAAATCGATTCTTCTCTGTGCTCACTTCCTCACTCTTGTGCAGTCCATTTCCTTCAGACATGTTGCTGCTTGGTTGCAGCCTATTTACTGATCATCTGTTCAACTGCTTGGCTCACTGAGCAGCAGGAGTGTAAAGTAGCGGACTTGGAGATTTACAGTAATACCGTATACAGTAATAAATATGGATATTACCTCACACAGGAAAGGATATCTATAAACCAGAGGTCGAAACACCACCTCTGACACTCAATTGTTTTTTATGCTTTTAACCCTGTTTTTTCCCCCTCACCAGCTTAGGATGTTCAGGTGCCCGACCTAAGAGAAGACTGGGCCCAGGCATGAGCCAGTTCATCACATGGTGGAGGATCTGTGGTGCTTCTTCCAAAGGCCATAAAAAGTGGTGGGGAAAGCATGGACATTTCACAGATCTGAGATCTGAAATGGGTTTATATGTGTACATTGTTCTGTGCAATATTAAATCTTTGGAAATTTCTATCATGCTTTTATTGTATGGTTTACTCCAAATGTTTTAGTTTATAGTTCAATATTTCCTCTTATATTCTGTTCTCCTCTTCTGCTGCTGTGATAATTTAGAACTCCCCTTGTGGGATAATAAAAGCCATCTTATATGATCTTTTCTTATCTTCTCTTATCTTATCTTATCTTGCCTTATATCTTATCTCCTCTTATCTCATCTCCTTTCATCTCATCTCCCCGTATCTTATTTCATCTTCTAGTAAAACAAGGATACAAAACATGGGTCTATCAAGCTTTGAAATAACCATTCCAGTCCTTTGACAGAACTCCATTTGATACTTGTGAGTGAAGTAAAGAGGAGAGTCCACAAGCCCAGAGATTCTGGATTAAGGACAGTCTCAGATTTCTTGCTCTGAATCAAGCTTTAGAGCAGAAAGCTCAGTGTTAATATTCTGGCAAAGGGACGTTATCGCTAATTATGGAGCCGACTGGACCTGTGCACAAAGATGGATTACCAGTTTATTACTAATATTTTATTGGTACTGTCAAGATTTAGGAGAGAACACGCTGATATTTTAATGATAGCATTTAATTAATACAGGAAATCCCCTAGACATGAACCAGTTTTGTACTGGGAGCCCACCACAATTAGCCAAAGCATCCAGCTTCCAATATCTGATCCTGAGCCCGTTACGGCTCGCCGGTTTTTATTATGCTTATGCACGGATGCAGCGTATACAAAAAAAAACCCCAAAGTGTTATTCTACATAAAACCGGA
The DNA here is from genome assembly GCA_036873895.1 of Parotocinclus cabessadecuia. Classification (NCBI taxonomy): domain Eukaryota; kingdom Metazoa; phylum Chordata; class Actinopteri; order Siluriformes; family Loricariidae; genus Parotocinclus; species Parotocinclus cabessadecuia. The sequence goes on from JAYJMA010000022.1 coordinate 635,625, forward strand.
TTAAATCGTTCTGATAACTAATGTGTAATTGTTAGGGGCTGGGTGGGGGTCTTCAGACATCAGGCAATCATCATGTCCAACCCCGCCCAGCTTCACCGCCTGGAAAGAAAGCAAACTGGCACCGCTCCTTCCAAGCCCCAGATCTAAACGAGTTATTGTTAAATCATTTTGGCGTGTTTAATGGGGAACTGAAAGCAAAAGTGCTTTACACTTTCAGAATTTGGAATTAGATCTGGATAGTCCAGCTTAGTCACATTCGATTCATTCTACATACCTGACCTGAAATTACCTGCTGGATGCACAATCTCATCCCTGCCTAGTGAAAATATTTAAAAGAAAGTAAGAAAACTTGTTTTGTACACTGCTCAAAAAAATGAGGGGATATGTAATTATGGGTCATTTTATTTTGAAGTATCTCCTAATTTTTGTCACCAGTATAGTTTATATACTATATTATATAATATATTGCCTTAATATATTTTCACACCACTAAAAACTTGAGGTACAACGTTCCATAAACGTGAGAGTGCGTTTGATTACATCTTTCTCACAGAGTTCTACCAGAGCTCACACTGCTGTTGGTAGGCAATTCTATGGCACCCCTTAAGCTGATTTTGGGCTTACACACCCTCTTCAAACATCCAGAGCATGTACACAACACTTATGTACTGTATTTGAAAAATCCCACATAGATAAAGGTGGTATTAAGCCACTTAAGTGCCATTCACAAGCAAATTCTGATTTACTGTGGTAACTAAGCAAGTCTGAAGTGGTCGTACAGAATTATGATGCTCTAACTCCAGTTTAAACAATTAAATCAGCCAAAAGACAGTGATAATAAAGAGTTTTTCCTACGCTTAATTTCATCTTTCTTGACCATTTAGGACTAGGCAAATAGTTTGTGTAAAAGACACAGTCATGTCATTTTCCTTTTGGATTTAAAAGTGACGGATAAAGTCAAGTTTTTGCATATTGCTATTCCCTTTTTTCATTACCAACTTCATCAACATCACAATCCTTAAATTCAAACTTCACTGTTTTTAGAAAAGCCTCTTGTATGTTGCGAGCTTCTTTGTACATTAGTTGCTGCTGGCTTCTCGTGTTCTGATTTACGGTTGCCAGGTGCATTGAAACAGAAATCAACAACAATTAAAAACGTCTCGCTACCTACAAATGCAAATATTTAATTAAAAACATTTCTAGTCATTTCAAATCATCTGTATCAATTTTTGTAGACATTACATTCACTGGAGCTTAATGTACAATTATTTCCAGGCTAAACTTCCTCACATGCACCTCAGGATTTTTCTACTTGATGATAAACAGAGCAGAAATACGCACAGAAAGACTGACAGTGCAAAAGCTCTTCTCCATCATATCTACAGTACTGTGCAAAACTCTCCATTAGATTAAATATATCCATGTTGAAGCAGTACCATAATGACCATATATACTCCAGAAAACACAAAGCTTTTATGTAATCTTTACAAAAATTCAGTAAAAGGATTATACAGGCTACATCAGTACATCTTTAGTGTGATCTCCTCTTACAGTTGAGCAACAACAGCATCATCAGGGTACCAAGTTTACCCTTCTAACAGTCAGAAGAAGCACGATCAGGGATGGTGGTTTTTTTGTAAGGGTAGAAGCCAAGAAATGTCTTTTCCCAAGGGAGAAAAAGTTAAGCTATGCAAAAGCTCACAAAGGCACCGAAGAAAAGAGAATGGAAAAGAAGATTATGGAGTGATGGATCCAAGGTTCCAAATTCCAATTTTTGGGTCCAACCGTCAACGTCACATTATATATAGTCATCATAGCTTTTCCAAAACAACAACTCCAGCGGTGGCCTAAGACTTTTGCACCCTACTGTTCTGATTCCAATGCAGACCTCAACAAACGTAACAAGGAAGTCATCGTGAAGAAATTACAGATACATTATTTGAACTCACCTGGCATCTTTTCTTGCTTTGAGTTCATTGAATGTTGTCTTGCTCTGACTTACTAACGTTCTAATCAGATCGGCTTTTATCTTTTATATTGCCTACTTCAACGAACACGCCTTTGAGATCACACCTAATCTTCCCACTTCTGGAATCCATGAACATCTCAGCCCCCAAATGGTTATGATTGGCTAAGCTTCAACATGTGGAGTGCATGAAATATACTTTAAAATTCAATAAACAACCATACCCCCAATAGCGATTAACAGAAAGATACCTTTTTAGCTCTACGTAATCTTTTAATCAGTTACTTTCAATAGGAACAGCATAGTGTCCTTATGCGATGGACCTGCTGTTTCTTGTCACAGCAGGTTAAATATAGGGAACAGTCAGTGGGGCATCATTTGGGACATGACCCTATATTTGACACATTTTTCCAAACATTTTGGAAACAGTTTGGATTTCCTTTTTAAGTCACTTATTAGGACTGCATTATATAAATGGCTAGACAGAGTTGATGGCCAAATGCTGGTTAATGCTGCTCCCTCAGTGACCTCAGTCTGATTAAAATCCAAGCTTAAACGTTCCTTTTCACTGCTCACTATTCTTGACACTATTCTATTCTAGTTAGGTCTGGGTATGTGAAATGTGTCAAATACATGAAACTTATTATTATTACTTCTTTGTAATATAATTCAGAATACCCCTTAATATCAAACAATAAGACATGTTAGTGGCTGAATCTCACACTACATGTGTAGTTTGTGTAACCTGCTATGAGGGATGGATTAATGGAAGGTCTGGAGTAAAAATCAGAAGGATGCGAGGTCAAATCCCAGTTCATTAATCTGACACTGAGGAGCAAACCTTCTTACTTACGGTTTAGCTCTGATGTATGTCATTCCGGATGACGCTGTTATGTAAATGTAATGTAAAAGACTTCTGATGCAGTGTTTTGTAAACAAACCTTGTCTTAAAGACCATGTCCCAGTCCATGTTTCAAATATCAAATATATATAATAATATATCAAATATTTCTGTCTCCATGACATAAAATCTTGTCGCTAATCCTGTGGACTAAACTGTGACCCGAGGGGAACACCTGTGTCCCTGATACAAACATCTGCCTCATTTACAAAGCAGCACAAAAACAGTAGTGTTCTGAATAAGAAAATAGAAGCATCCTGTAATTAATTTAGAGAAGGCAATCTTATAATTCAGTTCACTAGAGTGTGAGTCTGATCAAATACTGTATATGTTTTGTCAACTGGTCTTTATATAAAGTTCTGCGTTGAGGTTGTCAATTCATTTGATTCTGTTTTATTGGGTGTCTGTTTAAGGCTTTTTCACACAATAGGCATGCCAATATGTGAGACTGAATGCAAACTCGGGCATTAGAAGCAGTTCGGTGTTAAAAATGGGAACAGCATTAGCAAAGGGGAAGAGTAAAACCAGTGGAAGCTCATTGACAACATGGTAACCGCCCTAAAAATCATTACAACAAAACAACCACAGAATTGAATATTCAAACATATACATCCAGTCTCAACAAGAATGAGTTCTTGACACGGTGATGAATAAATATTGTGTTTGGTGCTGTTGTATTTCAGAACTACAGATCCTCTTGACAGGAGGGACATTCCCAGAGAATGTGATGAATCAGCAATGATACCTGCATTCTATCATTCAAAATAATAAAACACAATGCCTAATTTTACAATAGATAACATTACGGCTGTAATAGTTTATCATCAAGGTACAGTTTATCGGTTTTGTCTGTGCACGCACCACGACATAATCACTCAAAGTAACTACATTACTGGGTAGCAATAACTCATTTTAAAAGGTGGGTTACTTGTGAAAGAGACAGACCAATGGATAAGATAAACGGATGGACAGACAGGTAACTATACAGATAAACAGACTGGTATATAGACAGACAGGCAGATCGACAGACAGAAACACAAAGACAGATAGATATATAGAAAGATATGCTGGTAGACAGATAGATATGAGAATGAATATATGGACAGTTAGACAGGAAGTCAGGTATCTAGTCAAGTGGCGAAACGTGTAAAACAAAAGACAGAGACAGGTAGAGGTACACAGGCATGTCAATAAGCAAACAAACAGACAGACAGACACTGGCATGCAAATAAGTTTACAGAAAGATTGAGAAACATATATTCAAATAGACAGGCAGAAAAACAGACAGACAAGTGTACTGACATACAGACAGACAAATAGAAAGGCACACTTGGAGATGGAAAAACAGGCAGAGAGATTAGCTAAGAATCTTGACTAGGTAAATAAATAAGAGGATAGATAAATATACTGCTCACTAATATTAGGGGATCTTTTAATTTAAAACGGTTTAATTTAATATCAATGTAGATCAAAAAGTAGATGGCTAATTAGACAGACAAAAAGCCAGGTAGATTAGATAGAAACAGGGGAAATGGACAACAAAACTGATAGACAGAAAGTCTTATAGACAGGGGTGACATGGAGATAAACATATAGATAGATGTAAAAGGACAAACCGGTATAGATAAACAGATAAACCGATATGTAAATATACTGTAAGTAGATGAGCAGACAGGCAGGTAGAACAAGAACAGAAGGATAGCCTGACAGATTAGATAGCTAGATAAATACAGCAGATAGATCAATGGATAGAGAGATCAATAGATTGGATTGGATGGATGGATAGAGATAGAGGAAGGGATAGAGAAAGGAGAGAGAGAGAGACAGAGAAAGAGGCAGAGAGAGAGAGAGAGAGAGACAGACAGAGACAGAGAGAGAGACAGACAGAGAGAGAGACAGACAGAGAGAGAGACAGAGAGACAGAGAGAGAGAGAGACAGACAGAGAGAGAGAGAGAAAGACAGAGAGAGAGAGAGAGACAGAGAGAGAGAGAGAGACAGAGACAGAGAG
>JAYJMA010000022.1:657510-672410 GCA_036873895.1 Parotocinclus cabessadecuia
CACACTTCTTTACAGCATTATGGTGGTTCCACTAGTTTTGAACTTTGTGCTGATAACATTTGAACCCCACAAGATATTGCAAATCCAATACAATTCTGATCTTCTTTGATATCCTACATGACCACCTTCCCATTGGAAAAACGTTGCCTTGATGGAAAATAAAACAAAACAATAAAAGCACAGTATTTACTTTTATGTCATTTAGCAGACGCCCTTATCCAGAACGACTTACAATTCAAACAGTCTTACATTTCAAGCAATTGTGGGTTAGGGGCCTTGCTCAGGGACCCAACTGTAGTAGCTTGGCAGAGGTGGGATGTGAACCCTGTCCATAATCCAGTACCGTAATCACTAGGTCACAACAGTCACCACAGTATTATTGTTGTAAATGACTTTTAGTTAAATTTAATCATATGGGGTGGGTACAGGTAAAAAGTTTCCATAATGTGCTTGGGAGAGTAGAAATTTCCAGGGTAATAAAATAACCTATACACAAATTGGGAGTGTCGACAGACGGAAAAAAACTAACTGATATTAATAAACAAAAAGAAAAGCCTTAGACCTTTACTCAGACTTGTATATAGCGATTCTCATATACCGCGCTGAGAGTGAGAGACTGAAGAGAGAAAAGTGTGCAATAATAAGAGAGATAAAACACAAAGTAATGAACAGAACCCAGGACATGAGGTCATCACGACTGGACAGGGTGACACCAGGCAACACAGCTTGCTTTGAGAGTAAATAAAACTCTGGACCGGGCATGACCTGTTTAAAGAGTGATAAGGAATGATGGAACTGCAGAATGGAGAGAAACTCACAGGTTTCTTTAAGAGTGTGGGCTTGGCTTCTGGAGTCAGGCTGGGGATCCAGAAACTGGGAAGGGATGAAGAAGAGCTGGACTCTGAGGATGAAGTCGAAGCTGAAGTCGAGCTAAACGAGTTGGCTGAGCTAACGGAGCCATTCGGTGATGATGTCTCTTTAGATTGACCTTCAACGACAGGATTAAATATTAGCCACACTTTAAAACGTTAACTCTATAAAGGATAAAGAAAAACCAAGGAAGGACAGGCACAGGATATCAAAGACACAGTGTATGAAGAATAAGTTTAAAATGAGCACGTTCAAAAACAAAAGCTTGTTCAAGTTATGGGATGCTGCATCTATGAAAATGTATATCCATTACAAATTGTGCGTTTAACTAAAGTCTCAGCAACGCAATCATTTAATCAATTGCACAATTTACTTTATTTAAACTCCTTTGCGAGATCACTAGCGCCCCCTAGTGGCACGCAAAATTCTCTTTGAGAGCCGGTTGTTGGAATACATTCACATGCACTTAATATTGCAATCACAATCAGGTTTCTGCACTTATCTGATTATTCAAGCATACTCGGATTATTAACTGTATACCAGTTACCATGGTTACCAGGTGCCTTTCTGCATTCTTTTTCCATTGACTGGGGCGTTTTTTTTTCTTGTGGGATCTGGTAACCCTGGAAAATAAACTTGCTACCGAATGGGAAACGACTTGGCAACACTTAAACACAGTCCATACTCGGAAAAAAGAATTACGCCGCGATATTAAAGTTTCACGTTTATGTGACATATTTCTGTGAGAATACTGGCTGTTTGCAAAGCAGAAATACGAGTCACGCAAAACAGTCGGTTTTCCGTTACCTAATTACTCAAGTGCATGTAAACTCGTTGATCAGTTTACTGGCAAAATCAGATTTTCTGCAGTTATCGGGTAACTCCGTGCATGTAAACACACTCGCAGCAAGACTGACAGAAGTGATCCCTCCCTTACACCATACCTAAAGAATCCGTTACCATTATTTGAATATTTTTGTTGTACTTTTCCCGATGTCATCATCGTCCGTGCATTCTATCTAGCGTTTGATTGTCAGCATTAAGTCGCAGAATCCCTGATGATGTCACGTTAGGGAAACGTTCACTGTTCCATAGGCAATTTTATCAGGTGTAAACAGACTATTTATTTAATACTGTGATGTTTTGGTGCAGACAGAACACAGGTGGGTTTGTGTTGTGCCAGTGAGCTGGATTTACACACCTGAGGTGAAAGGATTAATGGGTTTGGACACAATGCTGTTCTCCTTCTTCTTGAACTTCTCGATTTTCTCTCTCTCCTCTGAACTGGAGTCCATTTGACCCTCTGTTTTAAGGGCTTTCTTTTGTTTTTCGTACGCCTGAGGGATTCAGAGGTGTAGCGAGAGGTGTGAAACGCAGAAGAACACGTTACTAGAAATAGTGATGAGTCCAGCTTAACAAACCTTCATCTTCTTTGCAATCTCTGTTTTTTGATGGAGGATGTACTCCAGGATGGCTTCTCGTTCATACAGGTATCCATCATCACTAGACACAAACAGGAACACAAAACTAAATGCATTTGCTCAATACAGTCAACAATCTAAACTAAACGGAGCATCTGAATACCCCTCCAAACCGTTAACCAATTACAACAAATGACAGTCTAGTGTTACACTTAGAATAAGAGTCAGACTGACTTAACTACAGGATCACACGGTGCAGTAGAAGGTCCTCACAAATATAGTAATACTATGTGTATTTATAAGCACTACTTACGTCACCACAGGGTCTCTGCAGGGCTGTAATGAAAGGCAGCAGCAGTCAAAATCTTTAATGGCATCTTTCCCCAATCGCACACTCTGAGTACCATAACCGGAGGCAGCTTAAAACGGAGGGAAAGTGACACCGTTGTTAATTTGGGAGGTGAAGTAGGCAGGTTAAAACAGCAAAGCTAAAGCAGGGTTAGCTAGCGCAGCGTGAAATCAAACCTGTATCCTTCCTCTTCTCGTGATAAGTGTAAACGGCTCCGGCCGTACAGTTCTTCCCGTGTCGAGTCATTTTTAGCCTCTCTGATTACAAAAAGCTGTGTTTTCAACACAAAACTGTCCCTAATCAAGAAATACAAAGCCACCACACAAAACACGTTACAAAACAGCGATTAGCTTGGGGTAACTCCCAAACTGCGCCCCACTTCCTTTATAGGTAGCCTTCACCGCATAGAAAGTAACACTGTATACACACTAGATAGGGCACGTAAGTCCACTGACCGTTTGGAACACAATCCTAGTGTGTTTCCTAGGGGTATCGCATTATTGTGACATGCTTATATCAGCATTCGTTTTAAAACAAGATCTTTATAAGGAATAGAATTTCGAAAAAATAAGCATCAAATGAATAATCAGTTATATTAAAGCCAAATAATGAGTATTTAATTAATACGATGTGCTTGTTTACCTGTAAGATGCAGTTGCAAGCCTGTAAACGTCCACTTGAGGAGTCGCCAAAATAAAAGTTTCACTTGTTCGGTGAGCGTGTGGTAATCAAAGAAAATATTTGTAATAATTACAACACAATTCAGCAAAGCCACCTTATTGTATTCGTTCGTGAATATAAGGTTTAAGAATTCCAGGAAACAGAAAAATACATAATTATATGTTTGTATTTGTGATGTTTAGATTATAGACTAACAATTTAATAATAAAATAAATATTACATATTTGCAGAAACGTTATTTATAATAAGCAAAACCTGTATAAATATTCATCGATTTGATTTGAGGTGGCCCTAAAAACGAAAAACATTAGATTTACCTGTACAGTAAAAAGTAAACACGTGCTGTGTCTTTCCCTTAGTTTTGATACAAACTAATTGTGTTTTCTTACTTCTGGTGTGCCTGCATGTGATGTGGTGTAAATAGGAATTTTTAAGTTAAGTATGCTGAAGACTGATGTGACTGCTTTACATTTTGTACACTATTTGCTAAAGAAATGACACAAATCATACATCCAATAAAACATCTCCATATTTTTATTAAGCACCACACAGCTGTGACAAAAGTGCACTTATGTAACCATTAAAAGCTCATAATCTCAAAACACTGTAAACCAACTGCTTACATTCAAGTCATTGTATTTAATTCCAATAAATAATTGAATAAATTTGGGTTTATTTTTTAAACATGGTTTTAAATAACCCATAATCACCCCGTCTCCTGACTGCCTCTCACTCTTCAGGCCATGACTCATGTCTGAGTCCTTAGTTATCATCATCGTCATCGTTATCAAAGATGTCTGCGACCGTACTGAAAATAGAGACGTGGTTACTACAATATTTCACACGAGAAACATATTTATTTATAATGTTATTTAACTTGTGAGTCTTACCTATAGATCGAGCCAGAGACAGAGTCCAGGAAGCCGCCTTTGAACACAAAAATATGAAAATAAGTCAAATCTATTTGATTGCAATGTTCTGTAATTACAGTACTTTCAGACATTTCCTTACCTGGCTGGCACACAGTGTCACAAACAGGGCACACAGCGCACATGCTGCACTCCTGAGAAGAGCAAGATTTAGCAGATTGAAGAACATTTTAGCTGTAATCCATAAACATCAACATTGTGTATCTTATAATGCCTGTACACATTTATAAGTTCGTCTCCCATTGTCAGCCATCATGTCTCTCAATATGTCTCTGTCTTTCATTAGGTCTCTCACTATGCATCTCATCATTGCTCTCAGAATGTCCCATTGTCTCTCAGCATGTCATCATGTCTAGCAGCATGTCTCCTGTTATTTCTCATTCTCCCAGTATGTCTTCCATCGTCCCTCTGTATGCCTGTTATGGTTTCTTCATGTCTCTCATCATGTCTCTCATTATGTCTCCCATCATCTCTCTCAGTATGCCTGTTATCTTTCTCACCATGTTTCTCATTATATCTCTCATCACGTCTTCCATCAAAGGCTGTATTTCACATTGTCTCGCAAGCTCTCATCATATCTGTGTCTCTGTCAGACTCTTATTGTGTTTTATATCGTGTCTGTGATTCTCTCATTCTTTCATATAGTATTTCACCATGCCTCTCAGTATGTCTCCCTCCATGTCTCGTCATGTCTCTGTCCCTCAATATATCTATTCTAATTTTCTCATTGTGTCTCTCATTCTCCATTACGTCTCACGTACTAGCTGAATTCTGTTTGATGTTTGATCAAGTTTTTTTTTTTTTAATCAAATATTTCACCATGCCTTGCAGTGTTTCCCATCACTTCTCTCATGTCCCCATGTTTCTCATTCTGTCTCTCAGTCTTCATCATGTCCCTCATTGCATCTCTCATGTAATCTTTCGCCTCTCAGTAGGTCTCCCATTATCTCTGTTTATCTGTTATCATGTCTGTCTCTGTCTCTCTGACTCTCTCATGTCTCCATGTACACTATTACAGTCTCTCATAAGGTCTCCCACCATGTTAGACATTTATCCAGAGTAGAAACATACAGAATGTCCTGCTCTGCTAAACATGCCTAGACAAGGTTCTTAATGGCCTTTAATAAAATGACCCGGGTCCAATGTGCAGCTCAGTACTGTTGGATGAGGTCGCTAATTGTTTTCTCCTCATTCCTAGTGTCCAGGAATAATAAATAGTAAACAATAATACATAAATAAACTGATTTGAAGTTGCACGTGTGATTGTGACATGTCACTCACGTCGCAGAATTCACAGTGTTCAGACTTGTCTCCCTCTTTACATGGGCACTTGTCACAGCTGTCGCAGTGCTGAGGGAAAGAGACAGGGAGGAAAAATAAATACAACCAAACCAAACATTATAATTACAAAGAGGGTTAGTTCTATGAACCATTTCTATGGCGATAAATTATGGTAAGCTTATGGTAAGTACCGCTCTGTCCTGAATCTACATGCCACCTCAACAGTGATTGTGGTTTGAGGATTATACAAATTATTTTTAGTTCAGAGAGACTTCTGATATTTGCTATTTATATTAATACTTAGTAGGAATGCTCCGGTGCCACTTTTTGTTCACCGATACCCTGTTCAAGAATCTGCAGATACAAAGTACCGATACCAACTATATCTAACTTAATTACTTAATAGGTGCCTTTAAATCCTGATAAAATAAAAATTTGATCTTCTATTGCTCATACAGTGTGTAAGTGCCTAATATTACACTAAGATTTAACTCCAGTACAAAACTAAATAATCTTTTTAAAATGCTAAATGGACCTACATTTGGGTGAAATTGAATCGCTCACCCAGTCAGTCCATTAAGATACAGTCAAATACCTAGCGGTGAAGGCACTGGACTCTGACCCAGAAGGTCTAGAGTTCAAATCCCATCTCTGCCAATTTGCCACAGGGTCCTTGGGCAAGACCCTTAACCCATAAATGCTTGGATTGTATCAATTATAAGTCGCTCTGGACTTTAGCTTCTGCAAAATTACATAAATGTAGTTTGTATTCAAAGGTTACTTACTTAAACTTACTTTAATTGATATCTGTGTAATAAAGTTACTTTGTGTTACTCTCTCTCTCTCTCTCTCTCTCTCTCTCTCTCTCTCTCTCTATGTGTAACTCATGTGTATGACCCATATGCATGTTTGTGTGTAGCACTATACTGGAATATTTGATAACTTTACCTTTGTATTATTTGCTTAATAAATGACATTGCAGTGACTTTATCCACATTATTTAAGGCAACACAAACTACTACTGTTAATGTGAGTGTAGCTGAGGTTGACATGGCACTACCTCACAGTGGGCACAGAATTTGCAGACTGAACCATCATGGTAATCGTCGTCGTCGTCGTCGTCGTCATCATCATCATCATCGTTGTCGTCGTCATTGTCTGTAAGAAACGTTTAGTACTCTGTACAATTTATTTGTACCCATCATTATTGTTACTCAAATTCCTTCATAACACTTGACCTTGTTTTTATTAAACTACATACAGTACTGTTTTAGGTCACCATCAGATTTCAGTTTTTAACAATGTTTTAGTGACCACATATAACATATTGCCGATGATTAGACCCAAACTTGGATTTGTTACTCCGTAACTAGCAAATTAAGCATTTCATAACATAAAATATGAAATACTGTTAGCTGCTTACTTTGAGAAATTGTCAAGAGGTAGCCACATATACATACAGTTAAATTGCTCACTAGTTCTCCTATAACACTATAAGCAAGAACACTATAAACTAAGGTAATTCAATCAAATAAGGTATAAGCTACGTTAAATAAGCTCTTCCAGATCCTTGTGGTAGGGACATTTAAAAATGATTAGTTATATAGTTATATCAAGTTATAAACACACTAAGAGATATTTGGCGAAATGTTTCATTATATAGGGAATGGAATGTAAATAGTTGTCACTCATGAAGTAGCCAGGTGTACATGGCTGTATATGTACTAGATGTCTCAAACAACACCAGTTAACTGGCTACTAGTATATATATATATATATAAAACTGGTGAGGGATTGTGAGACAGAGAAGCTGTCACTGAAGTATCTGGACATAAATAGTTACATAGCTACCCTGTTAATACAAAGCAGCATATGTTGTGCTTTAGATGCTGGTGTGTGGTTTAAGATGATGATGTTTATGGTGGTTAGTGCTGATCTGGAGATGGTTTAAAATAAGATATAAGCCATTATTGTTGTTGTACAGGTAAGCATACAATGAAAAGTTGTTTTCTGTTCTCTCGCTGTACAGTGGCTACAGTAAAGCAGTGCTAAACTTCACACTCTCCCTCTTTCAGTATGTCTCAGCTGTATGAACTGTACATGGTTTTCTTTACTGCTTACTCAAATCCGAGGCAGAATGCTTAAAGGAGATGGCACTGAGTTGATGGTCCTGATGGGCCATCTAGCTATATCTAACTCTAGCTACAATAATTGGATAGGGTATGCAGGAGTATTTGTTAGACAAACAATAACTGAAAAAGCACCATATCTATATCTATTGTAAATCAAAATGGGTTAACCATCTTACTAAGTGTCTAAACCACAACATGTACTGGTATTTATTGTTGTTTTTTTTAAAGCAGGATCTAATTGCAGACTGCATTGTAGCTGAGTGTAAATAATAAGGTATACAACACAATATCATATAAACAACTTCTTCTTTAAGAAGCGTTTGATAAATATGATGCCTTGGAGAACACCAAGATGCACCACAAAGGCTTTGTCATGTGTGGACAGTTAAAGAGACCTGTGATAAATCTGGTCCATTTGTGTTTGGTTGTAGGTTCGCATTCTTATCCTGAGGTTGTATAGATCATGCTGTTTTCGTTTCTTATTCACTGAGCTACGTAGTGCAATGTTTCTGTCAGCAAACCAAAATGCAAACCAAGACCAATAAACCAGCTCTTTCATTTTTGTATTGCCGATGCTAAATGCTGCTGATGCTGATGTGCAGTCAGTGGTGATTTAATAGAACTAAGTATGTCTAATATTGTGCATTTTAAAACACTGTTTATTAAAAGCTTGACCTGCATTGTGGTTTGACGTGCCAGTCTCTGTAATCAGGGAGCACACTGGGCAAACCTCTGGATCATTTGATTTATTCCATCGTTTCAAAGTGGGGTTAAAAGACACGATGATGATGTGCTTAGATGATAATAATAATCATACAGAATACTTATGAAGAAACTATACAAAATAAAACAATCACAGAGAGAAAGAATGATTTTTAAAAAACTGTGACAGTGGTAATAGCATGTTTCCTGTTCCCTTTACGTACAGTAAATTGCGAGTGCTTAGCTTTGTTCAGTTCACATTCTCTCTCTTTCAGTATGTCTCCATCGTATGAAAGGTACCAGATTTTTTTTATTGCTTAGACGAACTAAAACAAAATAAATTTTACAGATCAATTTAATTGTATTCACACCAGTTGACCAACTAATAAGGTTGTTAATTTATTGTACTTTAATATTAATATAACACACTACAGCATATGCACTTAAGAGGTCACGTTAACACAGAGGCTCATGAAATGACTGAGAACGAGAGTAAAGCTTTTGTAACAACATGTTCAGGAGGCAAAACCAAAATAAATTAGGAGCTAAGCATGTAACAGGGTATGCATGTAAAAATGAAAAAAAGCATAACACAGAGACATTTATAAAAAGACAAACTCGGGGATGTTACACTTGCTTTGGTGACAATGATGGAGAATCTCTACAGAGAAAGAATGAGATCCGAGAGATGTAGAGAAAGAGAGAGAATCTTGAATCGACCAATCCAATCAGTCTCTCTCCGGGGTGACAACCCGGCCTCCTCCTGTCTCTCTCTCTCTGTCAGCCCCCACTAGACTCTGTCCTCATTCTGTGCTTCCCTTGTACCAAACCCCTGCTAGGTCTACATCTCTCTGTCTCTCCTTCTTTCTCTGTAGTTTCACATGTAGGCACAAGTGCAGGTAAATCCAAATTAAGACAGGAATGGGGGTGGAGGAAAGAAGGGACCCCACTCTTTCAAAACGAGACACAAATCAAACAATGATCTGAACTATAGAGGCAGCGTGAGGCCTGCGGCTCAGACTGCAGCGCTGGGTTTTTGCTTTTTCTCTCTCTCTCAAGTCCTCAGTTCATAAGTACTGCACTGCACTGCACTTCGGGACTCGACTCAGTCCGCCTTCAGAGGGCCCACAGAACTCATAGCTCTATTGCAGCAGGGAAGAGAAGACAGAGAGAATCAGAGTCAGCCAGGTTGATGGAAAGCTAGAGAGGGGAGGAGGGTCTACTGCAGAGATCTGAGCATTCTGATTGGATAATGAAAATGACCGACTGGCCTAGATTTATGACTGGTGTAGGTCAGCATGTCTAGAAGTGCTAGGGAGGGAACAGAAACTCCTTTGCTCATCCACTATTAAACCCCGTGTAGGTGAAGATCAATGAGGGTGGAGTAAGAGGGGGGTAGAAACATCTAAAAAATCAGCGGGATACAAAACATAAACATTAAGTTGTTGCTAGAACAAGGTTACGTACCTTCATGGTCATCATCGTCATCGTCGTCATCATCGTCATCGTCGTCATCATCGTCATCGTCGTCATCGTCATCGTCGTCATCATCGTCATCATCGTCATCATCGTCGTCATCGTCGTCATCATCGTCGTCATCGTCGTCGTCATCGTCGTCGTCGTCGTCGTCGTCATCGTCGTCGTCGTCGTCGTCATCGTCATCGTCGTCGTCATCGTCGTCGTCATCATCGTCGTCATCATCGTCGTCATCATCGTCGTCATCGTCGTCATCATCATCATCATCATCGTCATCATCATCATCATCATCATCGTCGTCGTCGTCATCATCGTCGTCGTCATCATCATCGTCATCATCATCATCATCATCGTCGTCATCATCATCATCGTCGTCGTCGTCATCGTCGTCGTCATCGTCGTCGTCATCGTCGTCATCATCGTCGTCATCATCATCGTCATCATCATCATCTGCCATTAGTCCCTCCTCATAGATGTTAGGTAGATCCTGGGCCTTGGCAGCAGCAGATGGGGCCAGTGGTGTCTGGAAGCTGCAAAGCAGAACCAGCAAGAGCCCAAGCAGCCAGCTCCTTAGTGTAGCCATGTCTGTACCCCTTAGTCCCTCTAAGATGAAAAACTACAGGAAGTCCACCGGTCAATTCTCAACAAAACTGAACAGACACCTTAGAGGGCGTCCACTGTTCACACCAACAATGGCATACACTCAGACACTAGGTATGGTGAGGTAGCAACAGGTGAGTAGCTTGAAGCCTGGAGATATTCCAATTTCCAACCAGTGCAAATCCACACGCTTGTTCCCTACACGAAACTCTAGATCATCCCTGAATTCAGGTAGCCTTTCTAGGTTTTGCAAAACACACCGCTTTTGAAGAAAAAAAAGCAAGAAGCCCCAAAGAGATGATGATGACGATGGATGATCCCACTGAACGGTGTCTTAGTGTGTGAAGACTGAAGAGGAGTGGTGTACCAGGCTAGGCGGCTTCAACAACACAGAGCTCACTAATGGTGCACAGACAGACTGTGAGACAAATCCGGGGGTAAGATGAGAATGGGGGCGGGGGGCTTGGGGCATGAGTGACAGGGCCAAGTGCAGGCAAGCAGGCCGGTAAGTACTGTCCATACACTTTAGAGAGGGAGAGAGGGCAAGGGTGGCATTTATTGCTCACTTCCCTGCCGTCATCAAATGTTGGGTTTAACTTTAGAGAAGGCTGTGGCTCCAGGAGGGGATTGTATGGAGACGATGACCATATATTGTGAGTGTGAGGGTGGAGGAAGAAAATTACAGGGGCGGAGAAAAAGCGACTGACAGAGTGACTGAGGTGAGGGATAGGATATCAGGTCTATATCAAGGGTGCAATGATTAGCAAATAGGACAGGAGTGAATTCTGCCTGAAGAGGCAGAAACAGGGTTGGTATGAAGTAGGGAAGATGGGGATAATTCCAAGGCTAGACAGGGCACTTATGGAGTTTTCATTAGAAATCCAAGTTTTGTATTGGCAACTCTGGTTAGACCAGGAAATTCTTTAAACTTTTAATAGGAGTGTGAAGAAACCTGATAACCTGATCCCATTACTGATGAGAAAGACAAACTGGGCCAACTGTACAGCACACTTTCATATATACACTGCTCACAAAAATAGGGGATATATAAATTGAATCAAATAATATTACACACAAATAACCCATTCAAAAGGCCCAAATGACCCCAGTGCAGAACAGACAGAGACTTGTTGAAGTCCTTTTCCCACCTCGTATCTCTCTCTCAGTATGTGACTAAAATAGTTCACTCAGAGTAGGCTGGAGGAATGGCTCTCTCTATTTAAAACTCAGTTCTACCAGCGTCAGGGTAATGTGACCTTCTCTAGGCATGGTGTGCTACTGGCACCCAGGAACACTCCCTAAAACCCCAGTCATACCATTACCATGGGCGATCTGCAACACACCACCAAGCTTTTGCCTTCATTGACTCATCCACTTCTTCACCTTACTTTACATTATCTAAACCAGATTCAAGTGTCTTAAAAACAAGTCTCTTTTTTAATGGAAATAAGTTACACAAATTCTTCAAATAAACTCTTAAGAATGAGCTTATGAATGATTTCAAATAATCCAGTGAAGCAAAAAGTTAGATGTAGTAGCGTTAATCCTGACCTAAATGACACCCAAATGACACACAATACTGTAAGAAAATACAGATACACACATAAAAAAGATTGAAATGTTTTCTTAACCATACGATAGCCTCATCTAAATGTAACTTTAAACAGTTCAGTTATTGGAAATAAAGCCAACGTACCTTCAGTTCTAATGTTTAAAAGCCCTTTGAGCCTTTTAAAGGTTATCCTTAAAATACAAAAGTTGTCTACATAAAGACAGTATACAGCAAAGGTGTTTCTTAATTCTGTGGTTTAGTTCTTTAGTGTTCCGTTGTGTTTTGGGGAGAGAGGTAGATCCACTCACCCTTCGTGATCACATTCTTATGTGGCTCAGAAGGAATTAATTCACAAACCTAGCAGAAAACACAAAATATTCTCGCCTCTCTCTGTAATATTTTAAGAAATGGTTTCCTCAGAAAATATTAAGGAAATAATTAAGGTTTGTTTAAGATAATATTAGAAAAAAATTCATTTTACATTATTCTTAGGTTGTTGTAGGAAAGCTTTTGGGAATCCGGCTAGAAAACCTCACACTCATGTCACAACAAATAACTAATATATAAACTTCAGTAAATCAACGTTTAGTCAGCTGGATGAACAAATTGTAACGAGGCAAGATATGCTGGGGTGGGCAATCAGGATCAGAAAGAAATTTCACAGCGGCTGTAAATGGAGAGGATTTTTGCCTTCCCCCAGGGTCTTAACTTTTTATCCCACAGTGTTCTTAACTTTTTTTTTTTTTTTTTACAATAGCTTCACGCTTGCCTAGGCTGTAATCAATTACTATACATTAAATCTTAATTTACCACACTTTTAAACAGTTTAGTTCTGCTGTTGCCTCAATCTGTATTAAATGGTGTTTAATGGATTTATTGATACTTTTTCTCCATACAGGCAACTTCTGAATGGATTTAATTAAATACTGTAAGCTGTAGAATTCAATTTAACATACAGGGAAAAAAGCTCTTTCTTAGGATATTACAGTAATGTATTTAAGAACCTATGTTGTTACCAAGAATTGCATGTAAGAACATTCTTATGAACATCTTAGTGTTTGCCTTAAGAAATGTAGTATGTTTTTTTCTTAAGAAAACGTTTGTGAATCCGGCATGAGGTGAACACTGAACTACAGAAGTTTAGGATTAATCTGATTAATCTGAACTGAAAATAGATTCTGATAATATACTGTACAGTTTTTTTTAAACCAATTAAATCTCCTAAGCAGACAATTACATCAGAGGACTAAACACCTTTATACACAAAGGCAGGATTTCTTTCCAACTGATCATGAACACATCCCATAGTTCAACAGTGGTATGGCACTGTTTTAACCTTCATTAGCTTTATGCCTGCTATCAAAAAAGCCCATAAAGAAATGGTTTTACCATCTTTAATTAATGAGAACTTGGCTAAATTTGCTCAGAAGACAAAAGCGATCTGTAGCAGCAAAGGGCAACAATCTCCAATAAACATTCTTAACAATAAATCATACATTTCTGGATTCTCCATAGACACTGACAGTAGAATGGATTGTACTGATACCCCAGTGGTTCTCAATAGGACACATTCATAGGTTTCTGCTTACAATGAGTCAGTTCATCAACTTTCTACCTTGCTGTCCTTAAAGCCCTCATAAAATTATTTAGCCAAGTTCGATTGAGGCTCTATCAGACACCTCTGTCCTGTTAACGCTCCCGTTTTGATGTAATGTTTTGGGTGTCCACAAGCTTTTGTGTATATAGTGTAAATTGGACCTGGCCACAATAAATTGGCTAAAATGATTTTTATCCCCAATAACAATTCATTAAGAGACCCAAGAAGATCATTTGACTTCATTTTTTAAACGATCATTATGAGATGAAACGCCAGCGCTGCTCTTTAGCCCACATCAAACTTAGTAGCTTCAGCTCCTCTAATTACCAAATATGACAACATGATCCTTAACTGTCCCTCGGTCTTCCCATGTAAGGCTCCTGCAAGACCAGGACTGGGAATCAAATGTTCCCCCTGATAAGAGGGATGGGGCAGGAGTAAAGGTGCCAAGAATGGCCATGAAAACGACTGAGAAATAAATCATATACAACAGGCAGGGGGGTAAAAGATATAAACATTTATTAGTCATACACCGGGTATTAAAAACAATGAAAAGGGACACCAAAACAAACCCAACAACATAAAAACATCTTACCAGAAATAAGTTTCCCCACTCACCATAATGCATCTTATTAAAACACACGCACACGCGCACACGCATTATATAAAAAGAAGTAAGAAACCCACAATAACTTTACAGAGTAATAATACACGTGTGGGGGAAAATTAACAGGAATGCTGCCATGATTCAGCTTGGTCTTTATTTTAAAACATAATAAAATGTAGGCAAGCTTGTCAAAGACATTTTCTCTCACATGACTGCAAGCAGGACATCAACAGGCACACAAGTGTAACTGGCGGTGAGCTGCTCGGTTTTTGATGGGCAAGGATCTCAGGTGGGTGATGTGGACGAAGCCGAATCTTCTGAAATGCAGAGTACAAAAGACCACGTGAATTCGGACTGGCTGTTCTCACACACACACACACACACACACACACACACACACACACACACAACTCAGTTCATATCAAAAACAAATCTTAGCTAGACAGCATTGAAATGTGGCGTTTATTGTATGTGCAGACACAGCTGGGATCTGATCACAGTCATCTATAGACATGCTGAATATAAAGCAGTTTCCAGGAGCTCTGTGTTAGCAATGTGCATGTACAAGGCTGGTCTAAAATAAGACAAGTCTCTTAAGTCACTAAGAAACACGAGCCAAGAAATGCTGTCGAGCTAAGATGGACTGAGAGAGAGAGAGAGAGAGAGAGAGAGAGAGAGAGAGAGAGAGAGAGAGAGAGAGGGG
>JAYJMA010000022.1:691641-716958 GCA_036873895.1 Parotocinclus cabessadecuia
ATTTACTACAGAAAAGAAGCCACAAGTCACCACTTAGCCACAGCAAAAGCGCGTCAGATCACACTGGATAAGTTCTTGTTTTTTACAGTATTATGCTTCACATGCTAAGTATCTATACATAGTGTTGTAGATCGTTTCTAAACTTGGTTGCAAATTTATTTTTCAATGATGTTCGCTATACGTGTAAATGCATAGGGCATGTTTGTTTAATCGGACCAGCCGGTTATTTGGACCAAAATGATCGCGTCCCGATGTGGTCCAATTAACCGGAATCAACTGTATATATGGAAGATTTTACATCATTAGCCATTGCCGTGAGCTCACCTCTCACCAGTGCTTTCAGAATGACCGTGTCAAAATCATCAGGACTGTCCTGATCGCCATGGAACACTGTGATTAAAGATCTGTTCTGATGGATGCAGAGAACCTGCAAGAAAAATTATTTATTAGAAACAGAAAAAAGGAAACAGAACTCCACATCCCCTTTTATTCTGGTCTCACCTGGTCCACTAGTTTTTCAGGGATCTTCTCAGAGGGTAAATGTTTCCTGATGAGCTCCTTGATTCGGTCTCTAAACTCAAAGTTGGTATCTCCATCCACAGGGGTCACTGAGGGGCTCAGGTCACTCAGAAGCTCAGAGACCATATCAGCCACGGGCCCCGAACTGTTCAGCACCAACCATGGTGTGTTCTTCTTCAGTGACAGCTCCATTCTCTGGAAGAAGAACACAATCAGAATGGTGTCAGATCCTGCTATCCAAATGTTATTCAATAAACTAGATGCAGTTCGGATAATGATTATTCAGATAGCAGGAGATTTAATTGTGTGATATATTACAGGAAAGGTTTTACCTTGTTCTATATTTGAATCATTACACCCTCTTTAAGATTTTTACAAAGCAAAGGTTGTTTTTATTAAGTTAAATAAAGCATGAACTTATAAAAAAGTAAATATTTATTGTTCTCACACCTTCGGGCAATCCAAAACCTTTAGGCGTTTGGGAGTTTTATTGACTGGGGTGCATTCATTTCACACAAATCTAAAACTCTTAAAATTTAACTGGAAGAAACACAATCAAATTAAGTACTACAGAATATCCATGATTCATTTTTAAGTCAATGACTGGGGACCATTTCTTCTGCTGGACTGTAGCAGGATGTAACTATGTACATTTATTTTTGTACTGATCTTAAAACTGTTGATGGTGCATTGGTAATGGTACTTTTCAAAATCAATGACAGAACGTATTAAGTTTTCTTTATCCCTGTCAAACACTGATTTCAAACCAAGATAGAATGTAGCAGGAAAAAACTTAATAACACACGTTTAAAACAGAAGCATCTCCAGAGACTAGCATGCACAGGACTGGGATCTCGATGTTCCCGCTACCTGGAAACAAGAGCAAAGGAAACAAAACAGATTACTTTCTGTCAAATCTTGTAAAGCTTTTATGGAAAAGAACAGTATTACATTTTAGTCAGAATGCAATTCATTTCCATTTCACTCACTGACCAATCCCATCAATCAAGTTCCAGTCCCGTTAATCAGCGGCTCCTATCTCAGGCCAGAGACCGACTGCTGGTCCATTAAGATTACATGCTCACTTGGAATGCTATTCAAATGGAAATTCATCCCAACATTCATTTCTGTTACTTTACCCATAAATTAGCTATAACCACATCAATATTTATTTCCCTAAAATATACCTTATAATGTTATTAATTCTGGCTGAATTGCTATATTAATAGCATGCGGCTCATTTAGAGGGGGGCTCACATTCTGATGTTGTAATTAGATCAGCCATTAGACAAGACCTTGAACCCTGGTGGTGCCAAAAATGGCTTTAAATGTTTCTCATAAACAAATGCAATCTGAAATGTATAGTAAATAAACAAATTATGAAGTTGTCTGGGTTGTACTGGACCGGCATTGCATACAGAGCTGACTGGCTGTTCCTGGGTATAAGAAGGTTGGCCAGAAGTTCATCCTCAACAGTGCCCCCGGCCAGTCCTGTGCTGGACAGGTGCCTTGTCCAGGGCAAACTCACACAAGTGTCCAGTGCCCTCTGCAGATGGACACTGATGACTCTGACCAGGAATGGTGGACTCAAGCTGATTAAAAAAAAATAATCTCTTCGAAGTGGGAATTTGGGAATGGCCATCAAGACTATCATTCTAACATCATCTCTTTTAGAAACCTTAATAAGGTGACAGGTGATTGAACTACTAGCAAAAAGGTACATATGGGGTTCTTGGTATCGGGAGCTGATCTATTTGGGATCTGTACATAGTGTGACTTATGGATGCAGGCAGTGTTTCTCACCGTGGAGTCCTGTTTTCTGATGGGATATTAAGTTCTCTAGGTTAGTTATGAATTTGGTCTCTCCCCCACGGCGCCCTACGCTCCCATCATCCACCAGTAGGAAGGCCTGGCAGTTACTATCCAGGGAGCACGAGCCCTGAGACGTATTCTGAATGTAGCATCTTGCTGGGAAGCTACCCTGAAAAATAAAAGAATGAAACGCTATTGTCAGAGCATGTGTTCCTTGTATAAGTCACTACGCGATCTTTAGGTCTGGATGACTAATTCATGTGTGGAATGTGTTTAATAAGAGGCTGTGGTTTGTTTCATGTAATCATTCATTAGTCAGAGGAATGCTATGTGTGGGAAACGGATGGCTGAACATCTGCGCAGTTGAAGCTCACTCACCTGTGGATTGACGAGACAACTTCTTTTGTCAACCATCCCCCAAGGGGCCACGCCCAAAGCGACGACTTTGGACTGTGATGTGGAGGCAGCCCCATGATCCCTCACTGCTTCGCCGACGCAACGGCTCACACCCTCCCTCAAACCACTGGTTATGATCCAGGCACCTGAAAATCAAACAAAAAGTCATTTCACAGCGGACCGATACCCTAGTCCACCACCACAGTGACCAAGATGAGAGTCCTTGTTGCTTTCTGACAGGGTTGAGCATCTTAAACTGGTACATTGGCAGGGTAAGATGGACATTAAAATTGTTGTCAGATGCATCTGTCTGAGGTAATGTTAATTATTAAAACGTTTCTATGGTTACTGAATAAGATATTAAATCAGGCTTTTCTCTTGATGCCTAAATAAAATCTGTACTCTCGTTCAGGACTATTTTGAATATCCTGATGTTAAAATCATTAGTGTTTATTTATGTTCGCTTGCTTTACTCTATCATGTCCACAAAATTGTTGTTTACATTTAGATGTGGTGATTCTGATAAGAGACTATAATAAGATTATACTAATTAATAAATCTATTAGGTTATATATTATTTAATAGTACATTTGACAAACATTATATCTTTAGATATAATTTAGAATTAATGTAAAGTGTATTACAAACAATTAAAGGTATCCAAAATCTGGTCTTGGTCTCATCCTGGTATCCCCCACTCCCAGTCTTGGTTTTGACTCAGACTGGGCTCTAGTTGGCTTAACTACGACACTAGATGCAGGGTACAAGCACCCTGTGACTGTGTGTTTCTCTTTTTATTCCACCCCACATAATATGGGAATGCACAGCTTAACGACTGCATTATGTTCTGTGAAATATATTGTTGACCAAAAAGGACGTTGTCCTGACATTGTTCTAGTAGGGTTTCCATCCAAACGTTTTGCAAATGTGCATATGTGAATTTTGGCGGGAAAAAAAAGTTTCCATTCAGAACAGATATGGGAAGAATCTTTACATGATGTAGGCTCATAATTAAGGATGGCATCAAAACAATTTTATTACGGCTATTTTTTTTTTTTTGCTTTGATGTTCAAAGATTCCTGGTTGGTTGACTGCAGTTTGTTCGCCCTGCAGCAAGTATGTCGCTGTTGTCTTTAACACATCCCACCTCTGCAGGTATTTTACTGTTCTGATAGTCACACAAGCAACTTTGTCGTAAATACTACATTATTTATGGCGTTCTTTTGAACACACACTTTATGTCATTATTATTAAATTGAGGATTTTTGTAAAAAAAAAATATTCTATTCTGAAATAATGAGCAGATATGCAGGGAGAAATCCAGGGATTCGACACAGACAGAAGAAGGAAATGTCATGGAGTGGGTGGACAGGTTTGATGGAATCAGTAATTACATTCCACACATGACCAGACTACATACCGGAAGGCTAAGCATGAAACTCGTGCATTTGCATACTGAAGCGCATTTTCAATACTCTGCATGGTATTGTGTACTGATTACATCTTATATGCGAGTCCATGCAAGCTGGTACAACCGTACAACAAATGTCGAGTGGTAACACTTCGAGCTGTCAAACACGCTGAGGAACAGAAATGTCTCTAGTAACAGTATGTGAGAGAAAACGAACAAAAAGACAAAAGAGACAAAAAGGCAAGAGAAAATAGAAAGGGTCAAATATCACCTGTGCTCTGGGCGGCACGCACCAGGCCCTGCCGTATAACATCTCGAACCCAGCTCTTGACG
This sequence comes from Parotocinclus cabessadecuia, assembly GCA_036873895.1. Taxonomy (NCBI): domain Eukaryota; kingdom Metazoa; phylum Chordata; class Actinopteri; order Siluriformes; family Loricariidae; genus Parotocinclus; species Parotocinclus cabessadecuia. The sequence goes on from JAYJMA010000022.1 coordinate 696,113, forward strand.
TTCTCCTGGCCTGATCCACCAACCACTGAGATCACCAGGTTGGGCGCCGGCAGACGCCAGTGCTTCGTCAGCAGGACGTAGGCTAGAGAAGGTGAGGTGTCATATGACATGCGCAGAAACTAAGGAGGAAAATTCAATAAATGAGCTTCACTGGACACTGGCAGGAAAGCAACTGTGTGTCGCTAAAACGAGGACAGAGTCTTAGGCCATCGTTAAAAACCAGAAAATAGAGGACATTTGTACGCAGTATCAAAAAAATGTCAACAAAAATCAGTAAATCAGCTTCTACAATGGTAAATCATTGCCTCATCAGGCTTCTAAGTTGACCCTTCTACAGAAACTTGATCAGGAATGGTCTTATAAAATGGCACCAGCCAAAAAATTTTTTTGGGGGGGGGAATGTCAATATCTTCTGAATTTTGTCTGTTTTTTTGTGTACAGATTTCTGCAAGTTGTGTATGTGTATCTTAATAAAGGGACTAAAAAACATTATATATGGCTATTATATCATTGCTAAAACAACAAATCTAATAGGGGCTTAAGACTTTTGCACTGTATATCGCAGGCACAAACCAAAGGCGAGTGCCATAAATAACCACAGCCATGATGCTATTCTCGATAACACACAACCTAAAGTTGCGTTTTAAAACATAATAAAGAAACTAAATGTATCAAAGAAGCCCTGCATTTCATACTGAATAAGCTTTAATACTAACAGTACCCAACCAAGTGAGTTGTTGATACTCACAGGAACTGTTCAAAAGGTTTTATAGAGCAAATAAGAAAAGATGAAAGAAATGACTAGTAAAACTAGAAATGAAACATTATAATTTATTAGAAAGGTTATTCTGTTATTTGTATGTACTTGTTTTAACATTATTGAGTGGATAAAGTTTGTTGTTACTAGGCAAAATAATTAGTAATAAACCCAGATGTCCTCTGCACTGCAGGTTGCGCTCTTGGTGTGATCTTTGCAGCATGTCTGCCCTTGGAGTACAATGTCTTCCTTTGTTTTACTTTTTGCAGATGTACTTAGAAGTGATTTATTATTTTTTTAGGATCTAGAAGATTTCAGATGCCTCACGGGACACTTTTGTAACCGTTTTCTGTATACAGTAGACATGTACAGGCAAGTACACATTTACAGCCTTTAAAAAACACTTAATTCATGCAGAAATGCAACCCATTCCCAATGATGTACAAACTATATCAAAACGTATTGCATAAGCACATTTGAACTGTAGACAAACAAAAGAGTAAAAGATCCATCAGATATATGACTATGTACGCACAAGATGATCTCTTCCGCACTTACATAACTAAGTCTGCGTCCAATGCCAGAAAATTTCAGTTCTCCAAAGGCATCGGTCGGATACTCGGATGTGTGCTTGGATGAATCCCATTGTGTTACTATAGCAGCGCCGAAATTATCACCGGTAGCTACAGAGCCATGGGCCAAACGTACGCTTCCACACTGACACTTTTCCCCGTTACTGCAAAGAGAGAGAGAGAGAGAGAGAGAGAGAGAAAATAATTCAGCACAGGATATTAATAGTTAATTACACAATCAGACCAATAGCCATGTAGATATAGTATTGTGCAAAAGTATTAGGCCACCATTAGATTTGACATACAATTTAAGCAATAGTATAATGACCATTTAGATAATATCACTTCTCAGTTTCTTCATTAGAATACAACCAGAAAATACAGGACATTTGTATGCAGTGCTATATCAGAAAAAACAGGCTACAGGCTAGTGTGAGTATTTAGTCTGAGCTTCCTTTACATGTGAGAAATTGTAGCATTCTACAATGTGAAGAAGCTTAATCATTAATGTTCTTTGGAAAGGTGGCAGCCAAGAAACCACATTTTCAGCTGGGGACAATGATTAAATGACTAAGATGTGCTGAAGCTCACAAAGATCAACGGGAAATTATTAGAGTTATAAATCAAAATCAGATTTTGGGAAAGATAATTCTGTTAGCAACAGCAAACGTCATCATGCATATTTTTGTAAATGGAAAACAGCCTTCTAAGGGTTAAAGGCGGTGCGTCATTGAGATTACACAAATTAAATTAGCTTTTAATTCACTTTACACTGATTATCATTCATTATACATGATATATTGATAAACAATATTATATTCAATCCAATCATAAATATTCTAAAACGGGCATATTTAAATGACAGATAGCCTAAAATTATTATTCATTATAATTATATTAAAGTTTTAGTCAAACTTAGGTGATACATCTTTTGGAAGTAAATGATGGTGATGATTCTGTTTCCCTTCTTCAGTCAATCTTAATCAAAATCACATAAAGTCACCTAAACATAAACAACAGCATTCATTTAATCCATTTGTATTAATACATTTCAAAACATAACCATAATAATAATCCCAGATTTAGCACACATGGTACAGTAAAGTGTCAGGCGATTCATACCTTGTTCATTGATTGGATACTGAACAAGACTGTTAGCCAATCGAAGTGCAAATTTTATTCAGACATCTAGAGAAAGGACTGTTTGTGCTTGAATATATTGTTTATATTCAATAGCGATATATATATATATTTACTAAACAGTTACTCTCTATATGGCACCACCTCCAACGTCAGCTTTCCAATCTGCCCTCTTACAATAAAATACTGTTACCAATATTGCATTGTCTCACAGTCATGTTCCAAAACCTAAAAAAAAGCCTCACTAAAGGAGTGAAGGGAGTAATACTCGTCTGCTCTTTGGTTACTCTCAGTGTAGAAGGCAAAAGGGACCAGTTTTTGTGCAGAAATTCATTTGGTACTTGATCGTAACATTGATTTTCACACATATATGGTTGGTATTTTGTTGGGAATATGTCATAATTATTGCCAGGTTGTGTGAAATAAGTTATAGTAACTCTAACCTAATAATGTTTTTAAACACATTAACATTGATTGTCATTTTTTTTTATTTTGCTTATAAGTACACTGCTCGCAAAAAAGGGGATATTTCATTCAGTATATAAAACTAGGCACAACAATATAACAAGTAAGGTCAGAACCAACAGAGCAATCATACAGGGAAGTGTATCAGTGAAAGGGAAAAGCATGACCAAACAAAACTATTAATCAACTGAAACACAAAAGACTGGCAACCGTGCACCAGCTAACTCTACACCCCTAAATGACACAGCTAAACATTTATCATTGGATACAGTCATTGTTAAATCTGAGAGGCGTGTTTGTTTTATGCCATATGCCAACACCAGTGGCTATAATGGGTCAGGACAGGACGGGATCATAACTGCAAATCAGGTTTTACAGGGACTTAGTTTGAATCTCTGAGTAGACTGACAGACAGAAAACAGAGTTCAGCAAAATCGTTTCACTTATTGGGGAAGTGGCTTTGAAATGACCCCATGGCTACACAAAACCAAGAGGGGATGAGTCCAGTTATTTAAAACCCACTCATTTCCAAAACAGGCAATGCCTTATCACCTTTTAAACATTTTAAGTTAAAGCGTTGATCAGATGATTGTTAAATGGTACTTTAGGCCTGCTCTAGTGTGCACATCCTGCTTTTTCTGTTCTCTCTACAATCCCAATTTCAATGAAGTTGGGACGTTGTATAAAACATAGATAACATAAAACAATGATTTGCTAATCCTTTTAACCCATATTCAATTGAATGCACTACAAAGACAGGATATTTTATGTTCAAAGAGATTAACTTTATTGTTTTTCTGCAAATATTCACTCATTTTAAATCTGTGAAGCCTTTCGGGAATCCTCCCTTTATACCCAATCCTAACACTCACCTTTGGAACGTTCCAAACACGTGTTTTTTGAGCATTCCTCAAATTTCCCAATCTTTTGTTGCTCCTGTCCCGACTCTTTTGGAAGATGTTGTACGAGTGAAAATTTATGAAAAGCATTCAAGTTTATCCGTTTGAAAGTTAAATATCTTGTCTTTGCTGTTATGTGAATATGAGTTGATAAGGATTTCTGTTTTTATTTATGTTTTACGCAATGTCCCAAAATTCACTGGAAAACTGTTGTATGTTTGTTCTGGTGAAAAACAGTCATACCAGTTTTTAGCAAATGCTTACTGCAATAGGAAGTGCATGTAACTGTTTCCCTAATTTTTTGTGACTGGATTTTGAGTTTGGGCCAACTTTAGCAAACTATTTTTCAAATGGACACGCCTCGAGTTGGTTCACTCACCGCTTCATCCAAGTGTTTATTCTAAGTTTGGTGCAAAGTTTGGGTGCCTCTAGTCATGATAAATTACACGTTTTGTTGATTATACAAGCGACAAGACGTTAAGACAAACGTTTTCATATGACCCATTTGTGCACATTTAAAGGTCCGGAGTTTTTTGTAAGGTATCAAACTGAACGTGTTAATGGATCATTAATAAGTGGAGAAATGTGTCCTATGCACGTTCCTTAAACTTCTTTTCAGTTGAAAAATAAACAAAACACGGCACATTCCTAAAGACTAAGAAAGTCTCTCTGTAAAAGCAAAGCACGCTTTACAAATAAGGATTAGACCGCTGGCTTAATAACAAATCAAGCTTAGTGTTGTTTTGTGCTTGAAGTGATATCATGTTCAAATCGCATTCCTTGTTCTCTCTCTTACTAATGGCACAAGCTGTATACGAGGGCATGCAGGAGCATGGTGCAGTAATGCAGGGACATACCTGAGGGCATCTTCAACAAATGTTGTGCACACTCTCTTCTTTATCAGCTTTGGAATCCAGCTCTGGAATAAAAGAGTTAGATAACCTAATTATTCAAATGCTTTTACACAGCAAGCAACCTGTAGCTCCGGATTATCTGCTTTCGAGCAATTGGGCTGAACCAAACACAGAAGAACATAGAAGAATACTGGAAATACTGAGTGTTTAGATTGTCACTTGAAAAGCTATGTGTATGTGTGTGTACGCGTCGAATGATCATTACAGTCATTGCCATGTACACAAATGACTCAAAAGTAATTTCTGTTTGTGTGCATGGCTCCATTTGTTTGTTCCAAGATGTAAAATGTGTTCAAAAGTGTATCTACCCGTCCTATTGTAAGTAGAACTCTTTTGATTGATCAGGCTGATACTATTAGCTTCAGTTCAATTTTGGTTTCTGTGTCACGGCTTTTACATAATACAGAAAAATACTTTCTATATTTACAGTAAAGGAGCCGGTAAAATAAAAATAGGTAGGTTAACAACCAGCTCCAAAAAAACACAATTTGATATTCTACCTTAGCAAGCATAAACATTGTGTTGTGTTTAAGCTACCATACACTGCTTCTCAAAACACATAACAAATAAACAAATAAATCTGTACACCACTATGGTACCATTATGAATCAGAGACGAGATGGAGTTTCTAAGTGATTTAAGAAAAATTTATTTTGTCCACATGAGCCTAGATAAAGTGAAGTTTATCCAAAAATGTGATTGGAAATGCAGCCTTTTGTTTTATTGTTTAATATATTAGACTTCACAGTGCAGTTGTGTGCAGTTATGTGCAGTATGGACACCCACCTAGGAGAGTAACATTTTTTCCTCGGAACATAAAATGACTTTGGCTTCCCAAGATCTGGAGCTGGCCTAAATTATTTGTTAGCAACACTGCCCTTGTTGCAGTGCAAATCTAAATACGTCTTGTCTCAGAAACACATAAGAGGTTAAAAAAAAAAGCATAGTTGTAATTGTATTTTATTTTGCTGTGTTCCTTTCCTTTAAAGTCTGCTGAGGACATTAGTTGCTGGAACAGCATCATTCAGATCGAATGACCTTTTGCACCAAACACAGCTTCTTATGGTTTATTTGCTATATAGAAAGTTGAAAATAATGATCTGAAATCATTATGTGAGGCTTACTCCTACATAAGCTCTGTTACATTTAATTGGCTTCTGCATAAAAGAAAGTGTTGCCATTAGCACACCTATAACATGCTTGTTCAGTGTGTAAATATAACATAACACACCCTGAGGCTTTGCAAATATCACAACTGTTTGTTGTTACAATTTAACCAGACTGCAAGTATGTTGTTAGAAAATGGACCCCAAACGGCCCGCACAGACTGCCACCACAACACCATCATGCAGATTCCACAGGTTCGTTGTCCACCATCCAGACACAGGCGGCACCTTCACTACCGAGCCGTGTCTCTGCCTGTACCATTTCCAGGCACTCGAAGTAGGAAATAGGTCATAACAGTGACCATTACATGTCAGCTGGCCACTGTCACATTCTTTGCAGTGGTGTCGTTAATGAGAAACCTTGACTGCCACGGATGTAACCATATTGCTTTTAGGTCCAATCCAAGTCTTGTTTGGGATCGACTATGGAGGCATTGTGGTGAACGCTTCACCTGCGAGATTGCTCTGGATCTACACACTGCCCCAACACCTGATGTGATAAACTGGAGATCTACTGTATTTAACATTCGTCACCATAGTAGTGATACAAGGGACACTAACAGATCAGCGATCAGCCAGATCAACTGGCTTATTTCAGCATGATAATGCTCACCCACACACTTCAAGGGTTTCACACAAAAGTCTTTGCCAGATTGCAACACTTCCTTGGCCCGTCCACTCACCAGATTTATTTCCAATCAAGCATTTATGGGACCAGTTGGAACCCCTGCTTCAGCAAACGTGTGCAGGATCTACAAGCCCAGTTGTAACATATATGGGAAAACATGCTGCAGCATATACAGAACCATATAGATCCATACAGAACCCGTTTACCTCCATGCCCAACCATATGTCATCTTGTAAAAAGGCTAGAGGTGGCCCAAGAAACTTATCCCTTAGCTCTAATATTGTAATCACTTACATATATCATCACTACTTTCCCACATTAAATTCCAAAAACTCTTTCTTGGTGTTTTCTTTAATCTGTTCTATTTTGATATCATGTTTGCACAAATGCCATGTATATCGTATTACATAGTAAAATTAAGGGATATTTAATTAATGAGCAGTAATTACATTTTTAGGATCAGTATTTTGTGAGTTTGTGAGTCTGTTTTCTCTCGTTCATAGTCTGACATTAGACAGTAACAGAAGGTCATGGAGCAGGGGTGTGTCTACAGGTGGGCATCGCCCACCCAGTAGATTCATCTGCCCTCTGAATGAATAAATAAATATAAAAGTACACATATTTACAGTATATTATCATACTCGTCATAATAATGCTTTCAGTTTATTTCTTTATAGTCTATTATTGTATTTTATGTATGTCCCATTATTATATTTTCTTTAAATATGTTCTCTGCTGTAATTTTTATATTTATCATTTGTTTATATATACTATTATATACGCTTAGTATTAGTTTCTTAACTTTTATTTATATCGTTTAGGCGGCCCAAGGAGGTTGGGTTCCATTTTGAGTCTTGTTCTTCCAAATGTTTCTTGCTTTTAAATTTTAGGGAGTTTTTCGTTGCCACTGTCGCCCTTGGCTTGCTCAGTTTGGGACGGAGTCTAGATCTTTGTAAATTTGAAGATCTGAGCAAACGCTGTGTTGTAAAACGCGCTACAGAAATTCATTTGACTTGACATCGTATTACAATAAGCATGTTGTGTAGGAATCCATAGCTTTATCTGTCCGGTTTTAAAAACAGAAGATGCTATTGCAAGTTTGCACACAAACGCTTCTGTACAAGTATGAAATCTAAACGCACCTGATCTTTTTCGTTTTTTCTGGAGCCGTCTCGAGCCACATCGTTTTCCTTCTCAGTCGATGTCATGGCTCTCCTCTTCCTGCAGCGTTTTTATCACAAGTGCGGCGAGGAGATCTTCCTCCACGGCACTTTTCCGACAACCATACACTGCACAGCCGGTCCCGAAATCTTGCACCAGCGCTGAACCTCACCCACACGACGCCTTGCTCCTTCTCTCACCTGTCTGACGCGCTGGAACAGGTAACCGGATTAGCCACGCCCATAGCCAGTTTTCTTGAAGAAGGCAAAAGAGTGGTGTAGAGAAATGGGACACGTGATTATCCAACAATAGCTAGATGTAATTGATCTGCATTACATGGCCGCGATTGAGCTGGGGTGTCTCGGGTTGCATGTGGTTTGTGGTGAGATGTTTTGTTCGAGGTCTTTCAGGAATTACAAGTCACTGTTTGCACCCTATACATTCAGATTAATCGGTGTTTGGATCTGTAAGGCAATTGAGGAGCACGTGCTGGAACTTGACTTTATCATGGTGTTCATCAAACCTCTCGTATATTACAGTATACATGGAGAAACCTCAGGATTAGCACCACATAGTAACTTGGTTTTCCAAAAGTGCCACGTTGGTGTGCTCTCAAGAGAACAGCGAGCACAGTTCAGAGCATTAGACAGCTGAACCAGGGTGGTATTGGTATTTATGTCCATTCTGTTCATATCAAAACAATCTCATATTAGGTCATCTGATGTTCTTTTCTCCCATAACCCTGAATTGGAAAGTGAATGAGTTGAGCGTTATCTTATTCACCCCTTGTGCATATACTGACAAGAGTCCTGACAACAGAACCACATCTTATACACAACTGTGTGTATTCGCATAGCAAACTAGCCGTGTAAAGCATGTACACCATGAACAGAAGCGGACTAAACCCTTATCCTCGGGGAACACCTTGAGTTACAGTAGTCAGAACTAACTTGTGGCTCAGACATGACATAATGTGAAGTATGAGGTAAATACCAGTGACGCCAGAGGTATGGCTTAAATCCAACTCTGAAAGACTCCAGTCGTGAAGGGCCACAGGACTGTGTTCATGATTTAACACACCTGATTAGAACAGTTTGGTAACAGCCACACCACTCTTGGGTTCTGAGTGTTTTAGAGTAGAGAAAGTTGAAGAAGCATTCGGATCTGAACAGTCTGCCATCAAAAATGGTTCCACAACATCCATATGCAAAGCAGAGCAGACCCAATTATCCTGGGCATGGTCACGTGGGAGAGTCTGGAGCCCAATCAGGAATCCTTTGGGCGCAGGAAGAGGTTTTCCTTGGACAGGACTCTAGTCCATCACAAAGTTCTGCAAATGCACTACCTGACTGTCATGATGCAAGAACATTTTCAGCAGCTGGCTCTTAGATACTACATTTATGCCAATCATTGTAGCCCAAATAAGACACCGGACAAAAAAACTAGTCACCTGTGACTGAACCATGCCTAATAGTGCGTAATATCTCCATGAGCACAAATAACAGTTGTGATTCGCTTTGGTATGGACTTAACAAACCTTTAGATGTAGGCAACAGCATTGTCCGGCCAGACATCACGGATGCCTCCCAGTATTCTTACTCGTCCTTTCTTTTAGTCCCACCGGATTTCAAGAGAATTCACCTATGTAGATTTTGTGGGCCAGTGCAGATGCGTGACTGCTCCTGAAAGTTCATCAGGCCAGTCGGTCACAAGACAAATGACATGGAAACCCTCAGGATAAGTCTAAAACTCTCTACCAGTCATGTTTTCTGTCAGCTTAGCATAACAGCCTAACTTTTTTTTTCCACCCTCGGCTGACATCTCATCTTATGCCATGTCTTTCTTTTCACTCCTCCATTTTGGAAAAGTTATTTTCCTAAGAGACGTCCTATAAGGCATAATTTTTTTTGAGCCGGGTTTTTTTTATTTGAAATGGTCCAAAGTTCACTGTTGGGTGAGTCCTACTGTTAAATAGCAACATGGCTTTTCTTTATATGCTTAAAACAGAGACCCTTAAACTCTGTGTGGGAAAACTGGTTGGTCCTTTGTTAGTACTACAGGTAAATTTTCACCGCATTTCTGGGCGTTGCGCTTTACCCAGACTTGTGCAACCTGTTGTGCAGGTTTACCTGAATGGTAGCGACTGACATGCTGGTGCTTGGATCTTTATGCAGACATGGTACCATGAAAAGTAACAAGGCTGCAGAGCAAACAGGAAATGACTCATGTCTTTGATTGGACAACAGAGTGGTGCAACTATCGCATTTCCTGCCTTTTAATAAACGCGTGCGCTAACGATTATCCTTAAAACAAAAAGAAGCGCATCACAATGTAACTGATGCTGATCGTTCCAAAAGATTTCAATATGAAGTTAAAAGATTGGGGAGCTTCAGCTTCTTAGGGATAAATCTAAAATATTTTATTGAGTTTATTGAGTTCGATCACTGGCCAAAGTCTGCAAAATGAAAGTCAGGTACATTTACAGATCCCTCCTTTGGACTGGCACCCAGTAAAATCCTCTCTCTGACCCTGACCAGCATAAACGAGGTTAAAACAGGATACATTTGCAGGTAAACATACAAGAACACAGACTTACAGATCTCAAACTGAGCACATTATATTGATTTTAATAATTTATTTCAGGCTGTGAACACGTTTTATTACCAGCTGTCTCCTCCTTGCTCGTTACAACCCTCATGTTCACATAGAATAAACTTTTCCTGTAGTACAAATACCAAACCTTTTCTAACAACATGGGCAGATTTGGTCTGGAGCAGATTCGCTGCAGCGATTATTTTTTGATGGTTTACTACCACGTTAGTACCAACCCTCTAAGATGGTCTGTATACATAACACCAGTAAAGAGCTAATACACATCATTTCATTGGTAGAAACACAACATTTCTGGCCTCTCATGGATTACTGATGATCACGTAACAGGTTCCATTCAGTCCGTTCTGATCCCAGGGATGCTGGCCCGCTGAAAGTTAGACTCCTGTAACCAGCTCAGACAGAAAATAAGTCAGGATGCACGTTCTGGAACCTAGAAGTTACCTTTTATAGCTCTGATTTGGCGTTTGACCCTCCAGGTGGTTACAATGTCCAGAAGTAGAAATAATTTCTAAAACGCATGCATTACTCCAACCGTTGCAGGCGTGAACCTGTTACTGGACTCTGTTAAAAGTCTTTGAGTTCAACTTCTCATTTGCTTTGTACGAGGGATTCCAGCACACCATTTAATGCTGTACAGTAATAAAAACAAACAGGCAAATGAACACGGCAGCGCCGAGACTGTCCCATACATGCACTCGCTCTGCATGTTGTATTACACAAGCTGAATTGAATTAGGGGAGGGGTCAGAGGGAAACGTCTTTCATTCTCCGTCTATAGGCTTCGTAGACCTGGCTCCTTGATAAACATGAACGTCGTGCTGGAGGCATTCAGCCAATCAGAGCACTGTACTGTACGTATTATGTAGGTCACAGAAATAAGCCTGAAACGGTTTCGATTTGGTGCTGACTCAACCGCCAGCCTGTGTTTTTATCCACGAAAACAAGTCGCTATAAGAATGTGGACACCTGAACGTTGCATGTTGTGAACACTTTGAGATCTGCGATCTGGGGCACAATCCATATCAACCAAAAGTTACACCATGGGTTGACCATGATTTTTATAAAGGCAAAAACAGGCAAATCCACCCCAGACCTCGAAGTGTTATTATGGGGATCTAACTTTGGTCCGAGGATGTCCACCAGATTTTGGAACGTGCTTGCGAGGATTCGCATGCGTTTAGCTTCAATGGAAGCGATAAGGTTGGGAACTGATTAGAACTTCCACTCTAATCCAGTTCTGCTTACATTTATACACAACCTGTTTGAATGGCAGGTTTTTTATTTTGTACGGACTTTACAGTTCTGGGGGGGATCTACATTTTGAAAAGAGAGTATAACTTGTGCCAGGCTAAATATCCACTGTATGGGGATTTCATTACTACAGGCTTTTTTCCTTTACCCGTCAGCAATGGGTGTGTCTGATCTTTTAGAAAGGTGTCCACATATTTTGAGCAACGTTACGTTTATTTATAGAATTTAATCCTCAAGGACTAATTGGATGTCTTCAATAACCCTCCTTTGTAACTCTTATTGAGGTTTAATCACAATTGAATCACTCAGCTCTACTACAGAGATCAGTCGGCTCGTCCTTTGTTACTTACTGCCTCGTTTGCTCAGGGAACAAGCAAGCACACCCACGTAGTGTCCTGAATTCTAGGAAAGCTACGAGATGAAATACTACAAGCAGTTGTGTAATTATCCCCTCCCTCCTGAGTTTTTTAAGTAAACTCTGAGTCACTCTAATCCCACGTCAGGATGACTGACGAAAAGGGGAGTGGAGGTCTGTTTAAAAAGTTACAACGGCGCACAGCCAGAGGAGGAGTAATACCTGTCCGCCCTCTCCCAATTCTTCTGATCGGACCCCAATCACGTGCAAGGTGGAGGGAGGGTCTTCAGAAACGTCCAATCAGAGCGCGGTGCTACGGCGGCCAACGTCCGGTCACGTGGAGGAGTGTAGGGAGGCAGACTCGCGCTCTTCCTTGTCCTCCTCGTCCATTTTGCGCCCATGCTTCCTGAAGTACTTGTACCTCTGGACGTAGAGCTTGACCAGGTTACTCACCTTCACCGGGTTGATCTCGCCTGTTCGGCTATGACAGATCTGCAAGAGATTTGCGAGATTCACTTTTACTCAGGCTGAGCAACACCCAGAAGAGAAATACACAGGATTAGTTTGGCGAGAGTAAGCTTAATAGAGACAGTTGCACAAATTAAAGCTGCTTTCAATACTCAGCTTGCATTCTGCTACACACGCCTGTCATTTTGGATTGGTCTGCCGCTGTAGGTTACAACATTACACTCACTTTCATAAGCAATCACTTTTATAAGCAGTTACCAGAATGTACTTCACAGCTATAATCAGTAATGCTTTCTAAATCTTCAAAACCCTTTGCAATGTGACTTAATGCCAGCCCAGCATCAAATGACTTAAGACATTTCTGACATTGGAATGTCATTAATTAGGACATTAGGACAATTATTTTATTAGTTTCTTTAGTAGGCTGTAATCTACACAAGACTTCTCGCAATCGAGTCAAGACCAGATTTTGTTTATCATACGAGACAAAAAAAAAAAAAAAAGGAAAAACTAAAAAAAAATGTAATTCATTTGTAATTCACTTTACATTCATTCAAAATCACTTGTGATATCTAATAATAAACAAAGTCACTTTGTATACTAGGCTAAATAAAGCAGAAACATTTTTAAACTGTTACTAGTAACTTATAAATCATTTAGATTCTTGATTCTGATTCAAATTTTTAGTTTTCCCCCCAGTGTTCCTCCCTATTAATGTTCATGGAGTTTTTCTTTCCACTGTCGACCTAGGCTCGCTCAGTTTGGGATTTATTATTAGATGTTATAAATAGATAAGATAAAGCTATAGAAAAGCTGCTTTGTGACAATGCTTCATTGTAAAGCATAAAAAAAAAAAATCAGACTTTGAATAATATTATACTTCATCACATATTTTGAAAAAGTAATTAGTAATCGTCTGATATTATTAATAATTATGTTGTTGCTTTAGACAAAGTAACCTTTGGAAGCAAACGCATCCTAAACTTCACCACAAAGTCACCTCAATATAAACAACATTTATTCCATCTATTTTTCATTATTGTTTTTATTATAATAATTCCAGATTTTGTTTTTGCAAATAAATACGGGATATACACTGCCCAGCTGAAAATATTTGCCGATGCCGAGCGTCAAGCCTTGTGGTATCGAGTTTGTTAAAGATAAGGTTAAGTGGAACTGTGTGGGAGTCCTTTGTTTAACAGTAACCACAACTGCACATCATACACTCCATTAAGCCTAAAAAAAAGTTGCAGGTCTGCTTCATCTCCATATTTAGTTTTGGGTTCTTTTTCTAATCTTGGACCAGCCTTATAAGGTCACATGATGGAATTTAATTAAGGCTTTTACCTTGTGAACAGCTTTCCTCAGGATGTCCTTGTATTCGTCCTTATTAATGTCTTTGCGCTGGTAGTAGGGCTTGATGGCCAGTTTGACTTCCTCTACTGCCCTCTCCTGGGTGTGCAGCTTCTTCATATACTGTGAGAAAGAGCAGACGCAGAGTTTAAAACACTTTAAAACGAATGCCAATGAATCAGCTTTGCAACTATGGGCTGAATTATTATTATTGTATAATGTATTAGTGGCCCAGTCTGATATGGAAACCTGCCACAGCACCAACTCAGGTTTGAATCCCAGACGTGCCTTCTGATCGCAAGCTTAGGTAAAAACAGTTCCTTTGCCCTCGGTTGTTCCCTCTCGCCCTCTCTAGCCATTGTACTTGCTTTTCAGATTCTGAATGGTAATAATAGTAATAATGCTGATAATTGAAAATAGATTATATTTGCGTAATTTGCTTAACTTGATTTGTAACAAGAAAGAACCTATACAGAATGGTAAAAAAAAATGTTTGTTTCTATACACAGGGTTATGGTTAATCAAATTTAATTACTCTATGTATTTTATTATGTGCTCTTCTTTTTTATATCCAATATTTTATTATATGCATTTTATTAGTCTCTCAAGTGTCCTTGGGTGTTGGATAGGCACTTCAAATAAAATTATTATTACTATTTTAAAAAACAATTGGACGCTCTTGTATGAAACGCTGACACACTCCATGCTTCTGATGTACCTGATATCACTTGAAAAACACATTTGGTTCGCACATTCATATCTATTTTTTTTACCCATGTGCAAAAAGTCCATTTAAAAAAAGCATTTTAGCAAGTTCGGTGGGTGTACAGTTTTGAGACCAAAATCACAGTGTAAAAGTGATCCTGTCTGCTGATGTTGCTCACACAGGTTGTTCACATTTTCTTTTCAGTGCACCCTGTGGTCTAGACGAGTCCAAATGTTTGTTTTCCCATTAAAGCTGCCATTAACAAAACTATTCTGTGCCACGTATGAGGAGAATTACTGGAATTGGGTCACTTTTCCCTGCAGCCTGTAAACTGTGCGTCAACACAATAAATTGTAAGACGACCAAAGAGAAGTCATTTTGAAGGATCAATGCAGCGAGAGCTACCTTATCAGGGTCTTTACTCTCACTATCCCAGCCTGTCTCACTGCTGCCCCCTGATGGTCCTGTGGATAACAGAGGAGGTGGAGTCTGAGCACATCCACCACCAAGCGACAGTCCCGGGTGCATGTGAGAAGGCTGAGTTTTGTTGCAGCCAACTAACGGGAGCGAGCCGTGAAGAATGAACTGGGCCGGAGTCGGACCAGGGGGTGGGGCATGCGACGGAGGGGGAGGGGGAGGAGGAGGGACTTGCGACGAGGACGACGAAGAATGCGTCTGGGACTGGTTCTGGTTCGCCTGAGAGAGGATCTGTGGGAAACATACAGGACGGCAGTTTAAGATTCTAAGAGTTTATGGTTTATCCTGTATGGATTATTTGAGCCTAATAACAACACGTGAATCTTACCTGACTCGTAGCTTGAATGAACTCCTGTGCTTTGGCTCGACTGGCAAGGTTTGCTTCCTCCATCTTAAACAGGAGTGCCGTCACTAAACGGAGAGATTTCACATTAAGAACACGTACACAGGATTAAAAAAAAAAAAAAAAAAAAAAACATCATTCCGGGGCTTCATTTAGTCCATCATATGGGTCAGATTTCTTAAATGCCAGTGAAGAAAGTCACAAGCAACCCCCAAAAATTGTGTATGAATACAAAATGACATTACATAACCAAAAGTCTTTGGTCTTTGATCCATCAAAGGAGGTCGGGTCCCATTTTGAATCTTAACCCTCCCATGGTTTCTTCCTTCTATATTCAGGGAGTTTTTCCTTGCCACTGTCACCCTAGGCATGCACAATTTGGGACTGGCATTTTAAGATAATATAATATTGTAAAGCTGCTTTGAAACAATTCATCATTGTAAATTGCTATAGAAATAAATTTGAGTGGTTAGGATACTGGATTATGGACCAGAAGGTTCAAGGTTCAAATCCCACTTCTGCCACAGTTGGGTCCCTAAGCAAGACCCTTAACCAACAATTGCTTGGACTGTAACACTGTATTAATTGTAAGTTGCTTTTAAATCTAAGTTGCATTTCTTTTTTTTTGAAAGTATTTTTTTATTCTGTTAACACTTTCCCCACTGTGTGTTCATGTACTGTCCCATTAAAAACATACTACCACGTCTAGTGGCGTGATCCCGTCCAGTCAGGAACATGACAGCAACATGGAAAACTCAAGTCATAAATCAAAGAAAAATGCTGTGTCTTATCGCCGTAAAGAAGATGTCACCAGAGAAACAGAAGTCAGGTGTAAATGCTGGGGAAAACAAAATCAATACTGACTACGAAAAGTATTTGGCTGTGAGAGAAAAGCGGCAAAGACTTGATAATTGTCACAGTGAGTGCCCCCATGAAGCAGCAGGAAAAATACAATATGACAGAAGGAGAAGAAAATAACCGATGGCATTTATTTATTAATGCTTATTAATTAATTGATTAATTATTTGTTATTTTCTACTTATTTGTAAGAACGGAATATGAAGTGGAAATTATTCATTTTATTCTTTTTTAAATACATTTCTCAATTTCATTTCAAGTGATGTTAAGTGTCATTTCAATTGGTTTTTAATATTAAATAAACAAACAAGTAGTTGATCTTTGTGGGTCCTTTTTCAATAGAAAAAGTCAATGTAATAATAATCAGTCATATGATTACTATTAATATTGTTTTTCTGGATGAGCTGGTGACTAAAAAGATTAATAATTAATTAAACCATTATTAAGCGGTTGGGATTTTGATCATATGATGAGATTGGCACGTCTGTTGGAAACAGAACAAACCATAACATGCTATCTGGGCATGCCTGGGTTTGAGATTTAGTTTGTTGTTAAAAAAACGATAAAAGAAAAAGCTTACGCGCTAAAACACCTCCAGCAGTGCAGTCCACACCTGCCTGCAGGCTCCAGGGTAAGGGTGGGACAGCAGAGGGTGGCAGCGGAGGGGGCGGTGGCTTACTGACTGACGATGAGGAGACTGAAGCTGATGAAGACGAGGAAGGCTCAGCAACCGGAAGAGGAATGGAATGAGATAGCGAAACGGTTCCCATGGCTGAGGAAGTTGGGCACGGTGGTGATGTTTTCTGGTCGTCTGGCGGAAGAGGCTTAGAGGCAGACTGCAGTACCCCGTCTCCCCTTGGTGGAGGAGGGCTTGGGGGTGACTTTGATGCTGCCAGCATTGTGGACTGGGACTGAGCCGGGCATTCATCAAGAAGGAAAGAGGGTTCAGGTGTTTTGCAGCTGCTGTCAACAGTCTGAGAGTCTGGAGAGGATTCTCGTGTGTCTCTAGAGGGCGGCAAAGACAATGGGGGAGTGTGAGGGGGCGAGGACGATGGCGGAAGGACACTGGTAGATGAAGTCGAGGAGGATGAGGATGACGATGAAGAAGGTGTTGGACCAGGAAGTGTTGACGGAGGACTGGATGGTTTTGGACCTACTCCACCCAAAGGCTGAATATCAGCCGATGCTCCAGTCCAATCAGATCCCAAAGAGCTGCTGTTAGAACCTTTAACATCGGGCCCTTCTACTGCCATAACCTTTTCCCGGGGCTTCTTTCCTGGCCTTCTTCTGCGCTTGGTCACCGAAGATGACGTAGGTGAGGACGCTGATGAGGATGTAGATGTGGTAGAGCTTGGCTTGACTTTCTTTGACTTGAGCCCTTGCGGGTTGGTTGAGGAGAGGGAGCCGAGGGGATTGCGTGGTTTGCTGGATTTGTTCAAATCTTTTGCCCTGCCTGGTAAAGACAACGGTTCTGAGCAGGGTTTCAAAAATGGAGAGCGGCTTTCGTTGTCTCGTCGGAACACAACAGCGATAGAGCCTCCCACCACAGAGGGTCCTGTGGGTCCACTGGGTCCTAGGAGGTCAAGTCCCAATTTATTAGAGTTCCCTGTGGTGCTGCTTACTCCCTCCCGCACCAGCACTGACACTTTAGATTGCAGTTTCGCCTTCCTCCCACCAGGCTTCTTGGATTTGCCTGAACGGCTTGCATCCTTCTTGCTCAGTTTGTCCTTCCCAGTCTTGCGTGTCCTTTTAACTGAAGACGACGAGGCAGGGGGTGGAAGCGGAGCGGTGTTGCCAGAGGAGGCGGAAAGAGGTGAGGGTTTGCTTTGTTTAGGTCTGTGAGATGATGATGAGGTGGACGACTCGGATTGGCCCAGTTTTTTACTACCAGATCTGGATTTCTTCTTCTGATGATGCCTGCTACTTTTTGGGGGTGAGGATTTGGGTTTGGGACTGGGAAGAAGAGGCTCAGGTGGAGGAGGAAGCAAAGGTGAATCCTCCAGAGAGGGGTAATCCGAATCAAGTGCCTCTCCATCCAAAGAAAGCATGTCAGGTTCAGGGTGGTCGGAGAGGCGGTCCGATTCATAGCCATGATAACGAAGAGGTGTAACGGAAGAAGGACGAGATCTGCTCCGGCGCTCTTCTTCTTGTCTGTCCTCATCGTCGGAGCGTCTCCTCCGCTTCCTCTTGCGCTTTCGGGATTTGTCCGAGCCTTGTGCTGGGCTCCTTGTACGGTCCCTGGCGTGTAAGGGAGGGCTGGCTACCAAGCCGGTGGGTGCAGGGGTAACAGTTATGGTGCGTTTGATGGCAAAGAGATCCGAGCCGTTGAGATCCTGAATTGACGGCGGTACCACAGGTCGACCATCTCGTCTCCTGTCCCGCTCCCTTTCCCGTTCCATGCCTCTTTCTTTGTCCCGGTCCCTCCTTTCGCTACTCTCTCTTCTCCTCTTCGCATGCCCCCTCTCTCGGCTACTCGATCTCCTGCTGACTTCATCTCGTTCTCTCTTTCTTTCGTCTCGCCTTCGTGAATCTCTGTCTCTCTCTCTGTCCCGGTCATCTCGCCTCCTATCTCTATATCGATCTCGCTCCCGGTCTCTTTCTCTGTCTTTTTCTCTTGTCCTCTCCCGGTCATGCTCTCTGGAACACGACCTGTGGCCAGGTGCATGTCTCGAGGCGCTGTGGGAGTGTGGTACGGGATCTGGAGTGCTCTGGCGCGTGCCCCTTCTCGTTCGACTGTGACTTCTGCTGCTTCGCCTCCTGTCCTTGTCCCTTTCTTTCCCATCATCTCTTCTACTTTGACGCTCGTGATTCCTCTCCTTGCTCTCGCCACTTCCTCCAGCCAAGTCTGCTTTTAAATCTTTCCTTTTCTTTCTCTTGTCCTTGTCCTGAGCTTTCCTCTTGCGTCTGTCCCTTTCCTTTGAACTCTTTGAGGATTTACGACTCCTCGATTTCTGTACGGACTGCAGTGGGGACACAGGAGGTGACGGAGACGGAAGGGGGAGGGCAGTCGGAACAGGGGGGGGTGATACTGATGCTGAAGATGGGCAAGATCTGAATCTTTGCTTACGTCTGTTGGTAAGTTTTCTCCTCAGGTCTCCCATGCCAATCGGGGGCACCGGTTCACGATCCCATTCACCCTCTGCTCGGACGGACACGAAATCTTCCCCGTCCAGGACACGCAGGATCCTTTCAGGTTTAAGAGCTCCACCTTGCAAAAATGAAGGACTTCCAGGGGATGGGAGAAGCACCTCGCGTCTAATCTCCATCCCCCTTTCCCGGATACTCTCACCCACACCCACTATCTCACCCTCTTCAATCTCCGAGTGTTCAGAGTCTTCGACTCGCCTCTCCCTCAAACTTTTTCCTCGCTCCCTTGTTCGTTCTTTCAAATGTCTCATATTGTCCAACACTGCAGACGTGTCATCAGCTGCAAGAGTTGGCTCTAGTGTTTCAGTTGAGTCCGGAGGTGGACCTTCCACCTCAGCAGCTGCGTGTAAATCCACTTCATTAGAGTCCTTTACCTCACTTTGTACACTCCCTTCTTCATCTTGCTCCAAATCCATCTCCCTCTCCTCCTCCTCTTCCTCCTCTTCCTTTTCTGATCCCGGTGATCCTGTGGGTTCAAATGGGTCATACTTATCACCCTCTTCACCCTTGGCTGTTCCTGGTATTCCATCCCCTTCTGTGGGTTGAAATGGGTCATACATTTCCATTCCAACGTCCTGCCTTTGGACACCGCCATAAAGAAGGGAGGGTGAAGAGAGACGCTGGGACTGACTCAAAGAGCTTGACTGGGGCAGAGAGAGCGTAGACAGACCGAGTGATGAAGAAGTGGACGACACGCCATCCCCTGCTGCTTTGCTGACCCTGTTGCCCCCCGCATGGCCACCGTCCTTGTCTTCATGATAACCCGTTCCCATCCTTCTAGAAGACGTGGATGAAGGAGAAGAAGCAAAAGAGAGTGGAGAAGAAGGGGAAGACGGAGATGTAGAGGGGGAAGAGGGCAGAGGGCTTTTGGCAGTCTCTGGCGCCCTCTGAGAGGTGCAGAGAGAAGACGGCCTGGGCATCTGTCAATAAAGGGCTGCTGCCCAACAGTCTGTACAGTTCTTTATAGTCTGAGGGATGTTCAGGCAAGGAAATTTCCACCAAACGTGTATCCTAAGAAAGAAAGACAGAATAAACGCCACAATAACAAACCATTTAGTAGCAATTATGTGCTCTTACTCCAGCCCCCTGCTGGCGTTTATAGCTCAGTCATCTACAGGAACCTGAATCAATAAAACCTCATCTATTTCCACATATAATAATTTACATACACACCCTGCAACATGATGACAGAACCATCTGGACGGCTCACAAGTTAAATTCCCTTACACAAAATGTACAAAATACACTCTGTATAATTTTATACTTACCAGTCAGTGACGTGATGCTGAGAGTGCAGCTTATGCATAAGGAATGTAGTGCTTTGGAACCCAGAGGCTTCAGTCTCCTGTGCAGAAACACAAACATACGACTATCAAGACACCTACACTTCCTCTCTTATGCTTACTAATACACTGCTCACAAAAATGAATATACTACAACTACAAAAATATAGTGTTAGTTGTGTAAAGTTGTTTGATTACGCAAATGAGATGCAAACTCAATTATGGTGATTGAGTAGTAAGTGACATATTCATGGGGTTGAACAGAATCACGTCAAACTGGACCAGTGCCCC
>JAYJMA010000022.1:726213-748915 GCA_036873895.1 Parotocinclus cabessadecuia
TAAATACTAAATGCATATTAAATCATAGGAAAATTAGTTTAAAATAAATAACAAATTATTAATAACATTTTAATTAGTAATAGAAAAATTATAAAATAATCTAAATTATAAAACAAAAATTTTGTTCAAATTTAAAGGTGAAAGTAATTCAAATGTCCCACTGTAGGTGATCGCTGTAGGTTTTTTGTGTTCTCAAGGGGAAAACTGTTCATGCCATGTGATGATTAATGGGAATGTGATTGACGTTGATACCTTGTGCTGGGCGCTCATGTTGACCCTCCTTAATAATCTGCGCTTCTGTTCGTTCAGGATGCTGTCGATCTTTCTCATGGGCGGGAGGTAAAGCTCATCTAAAGGCAAAGACAGGTTGCATAAGCTTTAAGCTTTTATTCAGATTTTACTTGAAACTCGGATCATTGAGAACAAAACTCTACTTTTCCCCCCAAACAGTGGCAATGAAGAAGCACCCTGAGATGCATAAGGAAGAAACCCTGAGATGAATCATTGGGCCACAACACCAGTTCCATAATAAATTGAATAAATTCTTTAGTAAGAGCACTAGGGTGGTGCCATTTTATTAAACTGGTCATCAATATCCACACTATCAATGGAAAGATTAATCAGGTTGTTCCGAGTTGGCCATTCTAAAGCCCGAAGAAGCTTGATCAGGGTTGCTCTTTTTGGATGGTTAACAGCCAAAAAGACACTTTTACAGAAGAGGAACAAGGTGAAAAGGCTGTGACATGCTAAAGCTCAAAAACACTGGAATAAAGATTGTTATAGAGTGGCAAAAACTCCAAAAATTATTAGGTTCAGTCGTCGCCAGTATGCCAATATATGGCTGTCATTCATTCGTTCATTCATTCATTCATTCATTCATTCATTTACCTGCTTATCCGCTTTTGGACAGAATTCAGTTGAAAGCAGCCAACATAAGGAAATCCAATCTATAATAACATTGCCATGTTCTCACCGTTGGTGTCCTCAAGGGCCTGGATCATGTCTGGATCGAGTGCCGTGCTCACCAGCATCTCCACATAGCTGCGGAACATCTCCCTCATTGCTCGACTGCTTATTGCACTGCGCAACGAGCCTAAAACACACACACACACACACACACACACACACACACACACACACATGCACACAGAGGCTTAAACAAAAATATGAAGAGGATTGTAAAAGCAAATCCGTATATAATATGCACGCATAAGAACAGTAAGAGGGATTGAAGAGTGCATTCAGGAACGGTTTTGTGTTTGGAATTAGACAAAAGCTAAACGGAAATGAAAAGCTTCAAATGCATTGTCTCTGTAAGCTGTTCTCGGCTGCTGTGGTTTTACTTCAGGTGTTATTGTTAAACCCCAAATGTCCCCTTATATCCCATACACCAATCACAGGGTCGTTACAAAATGCATCGTGACGGAGAGCAAGAGCCAAAGTTGCATCTGTAACCCAATCACGATTTACTGAACGGAAGTGAGAGCCAATCATGTTGCATCCTACATGGCCGCGTCGTCTGTTTTATGCACTGCAGGGTAATGATCTGGTGAGAATCATTTTGCCCATATATGTACACCAACGTCATCAGCTGGTTAAACAACATCGCCCCGATTTCCAATGGTTCCTCTACCCTCCATTTTTCATTTTAGCTCCACAAGTCGAGCATGTTAAATTGGGGTTTATTGCGGGGGCTCGACTGTGCCTGTAAAATGAAGCTCTAGAAGTTGTCCTCTCCAAAATGGGATCGCTGTTTGTTTAAATAAAGCCTTATAGGAAATAGAAGAAAGCAGGAAATTTTAACTTCACTGCTCAGACTTGCAAGATCTGTTTTCATGGCTGTCACAAGGCTCCATAAATTTGGACTTGGCTTGAGGGTCAGTGGTGTTTATTCAGTAATCATTCTCCTCACATTCTGGGAGCAGGATTAGCGGATGTTAAAAAAGCAAGAGTAAAGATCGTAGTATGAACCTCTTAAGAACAGTGGAAAGGAAAGCGGCAGATACTAGGAAGAGAACTTAAGAGGAACCATACACGAAAGATGAACCTAATCTCCTTTGGTTGACCAAGAGATCAAGTTTTATTCAACAGTTCAAGTTGAATTTATTAGTCCAGTTTCACCTCGTTATCTCACCTACCTCTGTTTCATGGATATTTTTTAGTGAGTTTGCCAACTTAATGAAGTTACAAAAACTACACAAAGACAGAGACATTCATACTGACATAATGTGTTACTAAGCAACCCTATGGATCATGCAATCATATTTATAATGAACATGAACATGGACATGCACAGTCTCTTTTTAGTTTCCTGGTATTTTTAACGAACAGAGGAGAGCCCAAAGCAAAATCCTTCACCTGTTTAACAGCCATGTTTTAATATGTAATCACTGTTTGGGGTGTGTGAGGAGTGTTTGGTTGTAGAGGGAAAACATTTGTTGGATTGGTGAATTTCAGTAATTAAATAAAAACTTTATAGCTTTAGCCAAAAACACATAAAATATACTTTACTTAAATATAACTGATAAATGCCGTTGGCTTTGAAATAGTGTTTGCTCATGTTGGTCTCAGAACTTTCTCATAGTTTTGCATTTGGCAAACAAAATGGATTGTGATCGTTCGTATGAGACAGAGAACATCAATACCTAGACACACCTTCATACACACCTTCATCCTCACTGGCTGAAGGAGAGGAGTCTGAATCAGAGGAGGGAACTTCCTTCAGCCACTTCTTTCTCTTTTTGGGAGGTGGTTCTGCCTTGACCTTCATGAGTCGGCTCCTGCTTTTATCGACTCTTTTCTCTCCACCTGTTGCTCCTGTTGCTCCACTCTTCTCATCCTTTATTTTTCCTCGTTCTGCACCTGCTCTCCTCTCCAGCTTCTCCTGATTCTGCCTCTCCTGGAGCTTTCTTTCTTTTTCTTGTTCCCGTTCTTTCTCCTCCCTCTCCCTCTCTCGATGCTTCTCTCGCTCTCGCTCTTTTTGCTTCTCGTTCTCTTTCTGCCTCTCTCGTTCCCTTTCTTTCTCTTTTTCTCGTTGTTTCTCTCTCTCCTTCTCCTTCTCTTGTTCTCGTTGCTTCTCTCTTTCCCTTGCTCTCTGCTTCTCCCTCTCTCTCTCCTCCCTCTCTCTCTCCCGCTGCCTCTCTCGCTCCTTTTCTTTTTCCCTCTCTCTATCCCTCTGTTCTGCCTCTCTCTCCCTCTCTTTTCTTTCTTTCTCTTTCACCCTCTCCCTCTCTCTTAGTTCGTGCTGCTCCCTCTCTCGCAGTCTCTCCCTTTCCCGTGCCTTTTCTCTGTCGTCTCGTTCCACACGGGGTGGAGTTTGATTGCGGATGGTTGGTGGCAGCTTAGCCAGCGATTGGCGCCTGGTGGAAGGAAACAAACGGGACTTCCTTAAGAACAGTAAAGAAGCATGTGTTTGAGTTTTTATAGGAAACATACTGTATAGAAGCAGGGAAATGGGCAAGACTGGGTCGGAGTGTTGTGCCTATAGATGGAATTGTAGGTGTGTCTTTGAGTCCTTTTATTGGTAAAAGAGGTGCTTTGAGTGGGTGTGGTATGACCATAAATGGTATTTTGTGTCTGTGTCCTGAGTCTAAGAGGTTTGGTTTGTCCATAGTTGGGTGTCTCTTTGGGTCTATATATGGAAATAAGAGCAGCTCTGACTGGGTGCTGTATCTCAACAAAGGTGTGTCTTTGAGTCCTTAAATGAAAATGAGACTCAATCTGACAATCAATCCTACTCAATATGTGTTTCCTGTAATTAGAAAAATGTGCGTGCCTTTAAGCCCTCGTATGAGTCCCTGTGACCCAAAAAAGCTAGTTTATAACACAAACAAAAAACAATACACATATACTACTAAATGTGTAATGCATGAACAGGTCAAGTTGGATTATGTGTTTTTATTTGTTATGCCATTTACTGCAATTGCATTTTTCACCACCAGAGGGTGGTTCTCCTTGAAGCTCCTTCTGATTTCTTTCAATTGCAGGGGACTTCAGAGTCTTCTTGTTTAAAATGTATACAAGAAAAGTGATTTTAGTTATTGCTCTTCTGAAATAAAAAAGGAATATATTCAGTTGGTTGTTTAATTAAGATGTGGTGAAGCTACAATACAGTATTTTGTTTATCATTTTAAACCAGATTGGCTTGACTGGTTCTGATTTTTATGTTCAGATGTACCCAGCTGAAAAAAAAACGTTAACGTATCTGAATGTCTGAACAAACATTTGTCAAGCGTACCCTGTGAAAGAGTGTGAGCTTATGACATATACGACCAAACAGCAACAACAGTTTCATATTTTCTGTATCGCACAGAAATTTGGAGAAACATTAAAACACATTGATTAAATTGAATCACTTTAAATCACATTAGGTTTAATCTTATAACGCTGCTGGCGCATTGTGTTAGTTCATCTGAGCTTCAAATGTTTTGCAGCTGTTTTTCGTTTGTTCTCAGCAGCGCCTAGTGCCTGTCATGTCGGTGTCCAACAATAGTCAGAAAGCACTGATATATTCCAGTTGCCCTGATACTGCGTTCCCATGGCCACAAAGTCTTTGTAAAACCTTTCACCACGTTCATCACTGACTGCACCAAAATCAAGTAAAAAGTCCAAGTATGAATGCAGAAAATGAATCTTCACTCATATGTTGCACTTTATGGTTTAATATATGTTAATATTTGGGTCCTAGATTTTCATGGGCATCAGACAGAACCTGTAATATCTGATCAAACTTAAATCCTGTTTTTAACTCCCTGTAAACTCCATTTGAGGCGTCTGTACCATACAATATACAATGTGCAATATTTTCAAATACGTTGGTATTAGATTCGAAACGTTTTCAGCTGTTGCACAAGTTCCAAGTCAGTCTTTGATCTACAGCCACAAAATTTAGCAGGCATGGACCCGAGAAGACCCTAAGGTGACATGAGATGCCCTTGAGGCCCTTGCTGTCCCTGGCAGGGCAAAGAGGCCCATGCCGGCCTGTTGACTGTAATTCAGTCAGATTTTGACTTCCAGCCACAAAATTCTTCAGGCTTGGTCCTGGACACACCCTGACATGGCATGCAATGCTCTTGGGGCCCCTTGCAGGGCCCTGCCTGTAATTTGGTCAGTTTTGATATACAACCATGAAATCTGACACGCTTGATTCCTGATACATGTCAAACAGGCACGCACTGCTGCAATGCAGTCCCAGTTTCTAGTTATTTTTTATTATTTGCAATTGTGTTTTTTAGATCTGTTTTTATTTTTCTTTACTGCTATGTGCTCCTTTTATGTGTGTAGTGCTGAATGACAATAAAGACATCTTGATTTTAATCTTGAATCAATCAGCTCAGCGTCGACAGGAATCATGGCTACAATCAAGTAGCTCTGCTTATGTTTTTGACAAATGTAAGTCCCTGTCCAGTTTATCTAAGTCCATCTGTGTTATTGGATTATGTCATGGAAAGTTCAACATCTGGATCGTTGTCACTTTCCAGACCTGCTTCATGTATTGTGGTATCATCACCGCCTCATGTAGGCTCCATCTTTTGGTTGACTTTGATACTGGCATGATTGGTTATTGTGTGGCACTGGTGCCAAAAAAACAACCCTAGACATCTATCATAGGGCACACACATGCTTTAGTGTAATTCATTTTCCTAACGCATGTCTTACGACTGTGGGAAGAAATCAGAGTAAACCCACTTGGAGACAAGGAGGACATGCAGACTCCACACAGAAGGGACAATGCTACACACAATCTGAATTCTTTACAGGATATCCTACCTGAGTGCGATTCCCGCTCTGTGCCATGGCTTTCGTGAGCACACCCTCACATAATCCTTTTTATTCACATTCTCCAAGAACTTCACATACAGGCGCTGGTATCGCATCTTGGCATCTCCGAAGTAGCCCAAATACTGTCATGGAGTGAGAGACAGAGTGAGAGAGGTTGAAACGAGAAAATATTTGGTGACTCACTTCAGAATTGGCAGACAAGAGAAGCACAGAAAAAGAAAAGCTTTTCTCATCGACGGAGGAGGTCAGAATGGAGGAAGGCACTCACATTGCTGGTGGCACAGAACTGCCGCTGGCCGTCCTTAATCTCAGGAGCAAATTTCTGCAGCAGAGCTTTCTGCACTCTCCAGATTGGAGGAGGCTCTCGTCCTGTCTGCAGAGCCAGCTAGAGAATCAGAGATGAAAAAAGCGGAGAGAAGACAAGAGGGAGAAAGGTGAAGCTCTGTACATGACGGGAGCACGCAATGTCACGTACAAATTAATCTCCCCAAATGTAACCTCCTGGCAGTAACTTATGTTAACATGTGTTAACAGACATTAATAAACCTGGGTTACCTTGAGGGTACCAATGTCTTCAGTGCGCACCACAAACTCGTCTCTCTCTCTGAAGATTCCCTCACCACCACTCTCACTGTCATCGTCCTCACTCTCCCCAGCGACGGCTGCGTTGTCCTGCTTTTTGGCGAGGTGAAGGGAGGTGATCTGAGGGGTGGGGGCATCCTCAGGGGTTGGGGGCGACAGAGGCGAGGGTTGCGGCAACTCAGCAGGTGGAGGAGGTGAGGAGGATGGTGGAGGGGTAGCAGATGGAGGTAAAGTAGGAGGAGGAGGAGATGGAGAGGGAAGGGCAGGAGGAGAAGGGCTAGGAGGCAGGGACTGATTGAGCAGAGACATTAGAGGTTGGGGCTGAGGTTGGGCCTGGGGCTGCGATGGTGGAAAGCTCTCCTCCTCTGGGGCAGAAAGAGGCGAGGGTAAAGAGAGAGGAGGCAGAGGAGGAGGCGATGGGGAGGATGAAGTGGGAGGAGATGGAGAAAGAGACTGAGGGGAGGGTGGAGCAGGAGCAGAGGCATCAGGAGTCTCAGGTGTAGGATCTGTAAAATATGCAGCCGGATTTGAGTAAGGATTAAAGTAGCAGGTGTGCTTGATTTGAACCTCAGTTGTTCTGCAAATTCAGGGAAATGTGGGATTTTGAAGGGAAAGTACTTTAGAGTGTTGAGTGGGATGTTTGAGTTAGGATGAATGGTTTCAATAGAGGATACTAAGCGTTTTTTGGGGGTTTTTTTCTGAACAGTACTCAAATGTGGGATTTATCAATCAGGAATGCACAGCATTATCATAATCCCTCCCACAATATTCAGACATGCTCAAAATGCTTACCAAATATACTTATGTAAAATATATAAATAAACATATTCCACTCATTAGCTTCATTAGTGTTCATGGAATGGTTACTGTGCATTCTTAGCAATGTACTTTTTACTTTCCGCTTTCATTCACAGTTAATCATTATGAGCGAGAGGAATTGTGGCAGTGACGTTCACCTGTTTTTTTGGGCAGCTTCATAAAGGACTAGGAAGTTTTTCCTGATATAATATTTGCCATTTTAAATTCCCTAAAGCCCGAGCACAATATCTGGACTTATCTTCCTATAACAATGCACATATTTCTGTTTATATGATTATGGTTTTACTTTATACTGTATATATATATATCGTAGCATACAGTAAACTTGTTTAAAATCAACATAAGGCACAAGAAAAGATCAACATAAAGCATATTTTATTATACATATTCATTAAATGTTTAATATCTCCTGCAATGTATTGAATAATATATTGAACGTGAAAACAAAAAAAGACTATTGTCACAAACGTGGCTTTTCCTCAGTACATTTCCCAGCGCTAATCACTCAATTCAGAGTAGTTTCTTATGATCATGTATTCCTGTTCACTATCAGATTACCATTGTAAAGTGGTAATATCGTAAGTCGGCCCATCGTAAAACAGGGGACCAATATGGCGCCAACGGCATCTTGAGATATAACATCTACATTTAGATCGCATTACATTTGCGTCATTTAGCAGACGCCCTTATCCAGAGCGACTTAAAATTGATACATGTGTATAATTCAAGTAATTGTGTGTTAAGGGCCTCGCTCAAGGACCCAACACCTGGGCAGCTTGGCAGAGGTGTGATCTGAACCCTGAACCTTCTAGTCCAGGACCTTAAACACTAGGTTACCCTATGTCCTACTATGTCTATGTCCTGTAGTTCTATTCTACAGTTAGATATAAAATGTACTTTTTACTGGTGTGATTATATAGGGGCACAGCTACATTTTACTGGGGCATGTGCCCTAATAAATTGGGTCTGATGACGTGCCTGTTTGGCATTACTATAAAATGCCCATTACTGGAGGCAAACATCATGTTCTGACTTATATACTGTTGAATCCGATGTCCTGCAAATGCTTTTCACATTATATTGTCTAAACTATGCTAAACAAAATTGTTCATATGCAAACGTAGACACTTACCATTAACCTTGAGAGAATTTGGCACGCCAATCTCTTTTTCCTCAACCTTTTCTTCTTTCTCAGTTTCTTCTGCTGTCTCGTGTGCTACATCTTCTTCCCCTCTGTCTTCCTCAACCTCATCCTCTTTGTTTTCCTCTTGCTGCTGTCTCTTTTCTTGTACCTCCTCCAGCCCTTCATTTTCCCCAGGTGCATCTTCCACTTTTGGGGTGTGTTCGTCTTCCTGCGAGTTCACCTGGGTGTGGGAATCCAGGTCATGGGTGGTAATGCGAGTCTCCAGTTCGGAGAGAGACTCTGAATCGTCAGCAATTGGTGGTGGTGTATCGAGGGGTGGGGCCTCTTGTAACGTTGGCAGAGTTGGGATTGCTGCCAGGTTGTGCGGTGTGTCATACAGAGCAGAGATGGCAGAAGAAATGCTCTTCTGGAGGTCCTGATTCTTGCTCACAGAGTCTTCCTCATCCGAGGAAAAGGACGGTAGCGTCTCCAAGTTCCTTTTGAGTTCCTCGTCCAGGCGCTTGCATGGTGAAGGGCAGTTGCTCAGCGCAAGGCCTCCCTCGCCCTCTGTCTCACCAAAAGTTGGAGGCGTAGAGGGTGGCGGGGGAGGTGGGCTTGGTGACAAGGGACGAATCCCTCCCTTCACCGAGGGCTCATCTACTGGGCTGGTCCCATCCATGGGAACAGATGGAGGCTTCTTGTCGGTTTTCAGGAAGTCCAGAAAAGACGTGATGAAGCCAGGCTTCAGTTCTGATGGCTTGTCATCAGTCTGAGAGGCACAGCATGGAGTTGAGGGAAGAAAGAAAGAAAAAAGAGAGTGTGAGATTGAAGAACATGTTCATAGTTCTTAGAATTCTTTGAAAGTGCACCATTTCTTGTTTTTTCATAGCACAATAACTGGGGACATTAAGGCACATTACCCTACATGTATAGGAACTTTGCTAGCTCCTATTCCAAGGTAGAGCCTTTTCTCAGTGCATCTTAACTAATCATTCTATCATAACTTAAGTATGCAGGTATTGGTCCAGATGTAAAAGTACAGTGATTGCTGAAAACTTTACAAATCGTATTAGATGCAGTTGAAGCTTAGAATTTGAATGCCTCTACACTTGAAGTTTGGTCCATTTACATTTTTTTGCACTGTTTTTTTTTTTTTACATAAAACCCTCAATGGTGTGATCCTCCAAAGACATAATCCAGTCCAGAAAAAGAAGAAGAATTATTATGTTTATTATATTATTATTACTTTACGTTATATTATATTATTTTATTTTTAATATTGTGTATATTAGTTATATTATATCTGTCTCTGTGTCATAGTGATAAAACAAGTCGAAACTACAGTATGTTTACCTCAGCAACTGTAAAGTTTCACTTTATTTTCACTTATCTCAGGTCTTTATATTTCAGTTTTTTAAATATGTATTGATTATTATTATATTTCATTCCATTGATTCTTTTGTGCTTTAAATCATTAATTACAAACAAATATAGAAAATAAATCAATCATTAGGAATGGTAAATCAGGAAATTTGATTTAGACATGATACAATGGTTTGAATGGCCTTCTCGAGCCAATTAAGTTTGAATTCCAAATTTTCCAGGATATAGTTCATCCAAAATTAGTCCCTAGAACTGTTTGGTGTGAAAAGCGCCTAATAATCAGGAATGTTTCTATTGATGGATTGTGGTCTTATTGTGATCTTATTACGGTTTATGACCTACAGAGCTTCCAAGTGGCACCAATATCTAAGTTCCCTTATCAACACAAGCTCTCTTG
Organism: Parotocinclus cabessadecuia; assembly: GCA_036873895.1. Lineage (NCBI taxonomy): Eukaryota > Metazoa > Chordata > Actinopteri > Siluriformes > Loricariidae > Parotocinclus > Parotocinclus cabessadecuia. The sequence continues at coordinate 736,299 of JAYJMA010000022.1, forward strand.
GCCAAGGGTTCAGAACAGCATCACTCACCCTGCAGTCTCGGTTAAAAGGCCCAGAGGTTTCCCTTGTCCTTTCTGGGTTAGTGCAGCTATAACCATTCATGAACATCTGTTATATAAACGGTGAAGCTGAATGCTACTCCAGCATGTTTAGCTGCTCTGTGACATGCTGGAGTAAAAATGCACTCCTGCTTCACTCGTCTTGGGGCCAGAGGGCTTCGCTGGCAACAATTAAAACATACACTTTCAAGCTTTGAAATAGCAAATTGTTTTTTTTACAGCAAAAGAAGCTTTAAATTATTTTGGTTTATGCCTGTGCCAGCCTTGCACAGAATTCAGGAGCGACATTAGCATATTCTTATAGACAGCCTCGGTTTCCTAGCAGGTTACAACAGGTTATTTTGCGTTTAGTGCTTGCTCACTCCATTTGCCTGGCACTAGGTTTGATTTGTGTCGTACAAAACAGACCAATTTGGGGGGAAAAATCTCAAATTTGTGTATTGTAGACCCCACACTATCTTATGCACCATCATAATGGTGCCATTACAATGCTTTTTTTGACCAACTCAATAACATGCTTTCACACAGTTCTTTTCTGATTGCCGGCTGATTTCATGCCACCCTCCCATCCAGGCCTGGCTTATTCACAGCTCTTTATGTGCCTGACTGACTGATGCACCTTTTCTCTGCTCTGCCATACTGAAATAACCATTTGCAGCCTTGCAGTCTCGATTCCATATGCTTCTTGATAGACCGACAGTGGCCACTGGGGACCAAAATATCTTGTATCCGTTTCCTATTTAATTACTAATTTTGTCTCAGGACCTTAAGAATACAGAGAAAGAGCTGCCATTTTTTCGTTGATCCCAAGGCAACCCAAGCCCAAGGCAGCCGTGTGCTTGTTGGAGTAACTAAAATCAAGAAGACTCTTCTACCAATAAGATATTTTATACAGCAAAAAAATAATAAACAGTTATGAATGAGTACAAATACCACAAAAAAATGCCATTTACTCAAGTAATTGTAGAAAATGAGAAAATTGGCCTTGAGTCTACTTTTGCGAGGCACTGTATATTAGGTGTGTCTAAGGGGAGGTAGTACAGCAGGGGGGCTGGATGGCAGTTACTATGAATGAGTAACCGTGGCAACAGCTACCCTGGCAACAGCCTGCTCTCTCCCTTTCTTTTATTGCATTTTAAAGAACAGATAGATCATGGCAGTCTGTCAATCATCTCACGCTCAGATTGTACTACTCCCTCTAGTGGAACTTAAGGCACAAGCTCAACAAAGACAATGTCCTCTCTCTAGGAGGGAGGAGGAAGGATCCTAAATACAAACCAGCATTTTTAAAACGCATGCCAGTATGCCAACAATTTTTCTTTCTCAGTGAATAATAAATGAAGAATAATTCTTACTGAGCTGGACAGTTTCTCCATGGTGGCCCAGGTCTCTGGGGTCAGTTCTTCATCCATGTCTCTCTCCCAGGCCATCTGTACAAAATCCATTACATTAATATCCATATTATATATGAAATCTCTAAAGATATCACAGCTGCTGTTCCTTACCTGGTCCAACTCCTCTAACATTACCTGTTGCTCAGGCAACAAGGCCAAAATCACAAGTACAATTGTTCAGCAGGGCGTTAAGAAAGGATTTGTATGATTAAAGTTTTAAGTGTTTTTTGGGGTTGATGTAAAAAAGGATAAAAAGAATCAGATCTTCAATGAGTACTAAAAGGCATTAGGGAATTTATTCTGAGTTCATTTATGATTTCATTGTTTAAATAGCTTTTGTATGAGAAATAAAACTAGAACTAAAAATGATTAGACCAGTCAATAATAAATTATTTACAAGTATATATTGTGTTTCAAAGTCTACTTTGAGGATGCTGCATTTTAATGCCAAGGTTGCCAGATCCCTCCAGAACAACAAGTCATCAGGTCTATGGAAACATGCACAAATGAAGTCTCTTAAATTAAGAGTGCTGAGAATGATCCTGAGAATATCTGTTGTTTTATATGGTATTATTTTATTAAACTATTCATAACATCACATTATCTCAAAATGATTTATTTTATTTGATCTATTGCTCAGTTTGGGCATTGGGCTTAGATAAATCTAAAATATAAAAAATATAATAATAGGCAATGCTCCTTGCTCCATTTTGCCACGATCCTTTAAAACATAATGTCAGATTCATGTCAGAGCCAAACTCAGGTTACACTTCTAACAGATTCATAATAAGTTGTTGAAGAAAACCCCAGAAGCTCTCAGTACGACATTTCCATAGGTTTCCACCTCCACAGATAACAACAATCATTTCACCTGATTTACCTCTTGGTCCTTGGTTTTCATCTTATCCTGAACCCGGTTCATATCAGTCCTGTTCATATCTAATGCAGACGTGGGTCCAGGGCTCAGGCCTAGAGATGGTGCCGATCCAACTGAGCCATCAGACAGAACTGGGTCTGTGCTCGACAAGGAGTCTGTCCTTAAGAGGGATTCAGATGAAGGCATCAGGGGAAGAGGAAGCTTGATCTGAAAACAGTCAAATACATTTTTACATAAGTATACTTTGTTTGTTTTGTATTGTTTAACATCAATGGCTGATGCTTGACAGGAGCAAGTTAACACTGATACTAGCCAGACACAATCACACTGGGCCATATTAGAGCGACCAGTTAACCGAATGGGTTTCTTTGGAATGTGGGAGGAAACTAGAGTAGGCAGAGTAGTAAACCCACCCTGTAACGCAACAGCGTTAAACACTGCACCAATACCATAATTGTAAAAAAAAATAATTAATTGTAATAGTGTTTCTAGAATCTGTACTCACCTTGATAGGTTTGATGGGTTCCTGGTACTGTTGTGGCTGCGGATGTTGTTGATGTTGTTGGTGTTGCGTTTGCTGTTGATGTAAATGCTGAGGATGTTGTGCATGTAAGTGCTGCTGCTGGTGCATGTGCTGCTGCTGTGGGTGGGGATGCTGCTGTTGTGGGTGGTGGTGCAGGTGTTGTTGTAAGTGCGGTTGTTGGTGTTGCTGCTGAAGTTGCTGTTGATGATGGAGATGAGGTGGTTGTTGTTGATGGTAATTCTGTCCTTTGTTCATGTCTCTATGCATATCCAACATGAGATCATCTTTCCTGCCTCGTCCCCTTCCTCGTCCACGACCTCTTCGGCTCTCCCCACCGCCAGGCCCCATCAGGCCTCTGCAATAAGGAGGTTCAGGAAGTGGACGAATGCGAGGTCTCCCTCTAGGCCTAGGAGGCCCTTCTCGTTTAGGTTTGGTGGGCTTTCTACCCCTCTTCTTTGGGCCATCGTGGGAAAGTAACTGTGGAGGAGGTCCCAGAGCCGGGTACCCTGAGGAGTTACAGAAATCCAAGTCACCCATTAGGGGACTGAGACCGCCAACCCCTGATCCTCCACTGTTTTTTCGGCAGCTAGACACCAGATCAGGAAGCAAATCTGGAAGCCTTCTGCTGTTTAATCGGATGTCAGCAGGAACATCTGCTTTGTCCTCGTCATCCTCAAATTCATATTCCTGGGCATATGTTTTTTTAGCCTGCGGTTGTGAATTTGGGTCCCTTCTCTGTTTCAGCAGGTGAAATGAGCTGGTCTTTAGCAGTTTCTTGGGTCTTGAGGAACAGAAGATGGGTGAAGACAGTCCACCCGTGCCAGAGCCACTTCCAACACCTGAAGTCCCAATCATTTTGTTCCTTGTTACATCTACTCCTGACCCTGTCCCACCCATTCCCAATCCAGGAGCCTGAGACTGAATTAGGCCCAGTTGTTCAGTATTCACAGTGGATGGGAGCTCATGAGTTTTCAGTGAGTCCAAATCTAGGTGCATGGTGCCATTGCCAGATTCAGACAGACTGTGGCAATACTGCCCGTAACTTTGGTCTCCATGGTGACCCATCATATCATATCCCCCTGCCCCTCCACCTGTCTTAACTGACTGCAAGCTATCTTGAACGTTCATGCGCCCTTCAGAAACAATATCCTGATCTGCTTGTCCACTGCCTGCCCCGCCAGCACAGCTGGACTTGTAGTCCTCAGAACAGAACATGTCTTCCATTCCTGGAAAAAACGACCGATCCTCATCTTGGAGAAGAGAGTCTGGAAAACAGATAGAGGTCAGAGGCACAAACCTCTGCTGTTGTGTTTGTCCTTGATTCTGGTTTGATTTTCCTACATGACTTTCAAATTGGTGTTCTTTCAGCTGATCAAGCTGTGGCTGGGAGAGTTGGGGTTCGGGTTCCCTGGGCTGGGGCTGGGGTTGCAAAGCTCCACCGTTTGTCGGAATGTGGCGAGAATGCTGGTGGGATTGTTGGTGGTGTGGGTGAGGTTGTGATTGGTGATGAGAATGGGCATGTCTGTGATGAGCACCCATGTGATGCATATGGGATGGTGCTGGCATGCTTAAATTTGACTCGTTCAGGAAATCATGGAGTTCTGAAGGCGTTTGTTGAGCATGGTGGGCCTGGTGATGTGAAGCCATCCTGTGCTGGGGTTGCAGCTGTTGCTGCGACCGTTGGTGTTCATTTGTACTTCCATCCCCGCCAACAATTCTCTCAGTGGGTCCTGTACTATCTCGACTGTTTGTCCTAGACAGGGACCGTTCAAGCATTTCTAACTGCGAGACAGAATTTTGATTTGTTGTCTGGCTTTGGTTTCGCTGTACTTCACATCCAAAGTGGGCCTCCATAGATTGGGACTGGAGCTGGAGCTGGAGCTGAGAGGTCTGTTTCTGATTTTCTATTCCCCCACCACATCCACTGGCAAGACCTCCAGTTGGTCCCATCAAAGCCTGCTGGCTCATAGAGTGCTGCGATTGTTGGGAAACCTGTTGAGTGTCCATCTTGTTATGTGTGGTATGAGAAACTACAGACTGCAGAAGATGCGATTGCTGAGTCTGGTCAGGTTGTGAGTCCATGTGTGAAAGAGAGGTTTGAGACCGTCGCTGCTGCATATCTGGAGTTTTTCGCATGTATGGTAGTTCTGAGGGCACTGCAGTTTTCTTAAGTTCCATGTGCGAGTGAGGAAGGGAATGTGGGTGAGAGTGCTTTGCATGTTGAGAGTGCTGTGGGTGCGAGGAGTGCAAAGAGTGATGGTGTGTTTGGTGTGGATAAGAGTCCCCTCTTCCATAATGGACCACAGAGCCCAAAGTGTCGTGTTGGTGAGTGTGAGAGGCATGCTGATGGGAGTGAGGGAGTGAATCCATACCCACTCGTCCTCCATTTGCTCCAGCTTCAGATAATGTCCTCTCTGTTTTTGTTTGTTGTTGCTGTTTCTTGAGAGACAACTCCAGCTGGCTCTCTGAGCAAGTTCCCGGTCCGGCAGTGTTTGCTGCACCTGGGGCGGCATTATTGGTGGCATTGTTGGTGCGAATGACACTCTGTAGATGATATCGTTCCTCTGATGCCTTATTCAGTTCATAGGCAGATAACCCTTTAGCCCCTTCCCTGTGTGGCACCGGTTGTTGTGATGAGTGCTCTTGGGAAGTCACCTGTGGTGTCTGCTGGGTTTGGTGCTGAGAGGGATGGGGACCTGGACTCTGGGAGTGCAATAGGTGTTGAATTAGAAAGTCATCATCATCATCATCTTCATCCTCTTCTTGGGGTCGTTCCATGCCAAGCATATCAGACTCTGGTTTGCTCTTGGATGACGCAGGATGATATGGTTGCGTTTGAGGTTGTTGTGCCCGTGTCTCTGAGTACCCTTGTGGAGAAGACAGAAAATTTGGAGATAGAACTGAGGGTAGGTACTTATTAGCTCCAGTTCCTCCTGGTGACTGCGCAGGGAGAGTGGGTGCAGGGGAGTGCAGTCCAGGCCGGACTATTCCAGAGTTTGAAGGGCTAGATTCTGGAAGATGGTATGATCCCCCACCTCCACCACTTTCAACACTGTTGCTGCCAGTTCCTGCTGTACTACCCCCTCCTGAGCCTGTACTACTTGCACCTGTACCCCCTGCAATTAGTGCAGGTGAATGACCTGTGCCATCATAGCCCATTGAAGGGCTTCCTGATCCTCCAAGTGAGGGTGGTAAAGATCCATATCCTGATTCAGAACCGTACACCCCCTCACCTGAAAATGAACGTCCTGTTGCCCCAAGACCACCAAACCCTTTTCCTGATCCCACAGAACCAGAAGTTACTTCCTGGGCCTGAGGTGAACTGAATCCCCCATAGGGCTGGGTTAGGTGCGTCGAAGGAGGCTGACTTGGTGAATATGACTGGGAGTGTTGCTGTGGTGGAGTTTGACCAGGTAGGCCAGGGGTGGGTTTAACCGGAGCAACAGGGGAGCCATATGCGGAAAGGCAGGGCTTAGCTGGAGGCTGCTGAACTGCAGATGAAGATACAGGAGGGGGAGGTGGAGGAGGTGGTGGAGGTTGGGGTGCAGATTGGGGAGGTGGCTGCTGCCTTGAAGGTGCAGAGGAGGAACTCGAAGAAGCACTGGGGTTAGAGGAAGTGGAGGAGGAGGACGTATTGGAGGAAGCCGAGGGTGGTGTGTGGGGCGTTCTTGATGATGAAGAGCCAGATGAAGAGTATCCACTGCTTGAACTAGAATTTTTTCCTGTTTTACCAATATGACTTCCAGACACAGCTGACGAGGACGTTGAGGAAGAACTATATGGAGGCTGTACTATGGGACGGTATACTTGGTCTGACCGGGCTGAGGGTTTGGGGTCAGATGATGGGCTGTGGTCACCCAGAGGACTACAGTTCATTCCTCCATGGCGATGGTGGGAAAGCTGCTGGTATCCTGAAACTCCACAACTAAGATAATGCTGCAAGGGATGTGGCGTGGCAGAGGACAGCTGGGACTGTGCTGGGGAAGGTCTCTGGTAATGCTTGATTACACTGTCTTGCCTAGGAATGCTTCTTTCTTGTGGGGTAGGGGTCTGCGAGGGTGCAGGTGCTGAGGAGAACATGGAGGCATTGTACAGATGAGAGGACTGGTCTTGAAGCTGGGAGGAGAGCAGGTTAAACTGAGGGGGAGGTAAGTGGCGGGCAGAGGATGCTGTGGAGACTTGAGATGGAGGAGCACTCGAGGGGTCTTGAGCTCCTCTGTATGCTGCTGCACTCTGTGAGGAGAGGAGACGGTCAAAACCCAGACTGGACTGGGAGGGTGTTTTTATGTGCAGCAAAGGATCATGAGGTGACAGGAGGCCATTAGAGGTGGGGCTGAATGTGGGCGTGTCCTGGAGAGACAATGATGAGGCCACCCCAGGGAAGGAACGCCCTGAGAAGGAAGCAGGGTGTTGATATGCCGAGAGGGCTGAAGAGGAAGGAAAGGAGCCAGACCCGGGCAAAGCACTGGAGATAAAGAGCTCGGCAGTGGCTGGGGTGTGCATTGCTACAGACAGAGAACAAAACAGTCAACTATTTACAACTCTTTCTGTGTAACAAAGTGTGTAACTGGTGCAAATTTTGTTCCCGCCACATATTACTCTTAATAAAAAGGAAAACAAGGATGTGACAATAAACTCACCAGTCTGCCAAGAGGGAGTACGGAACTGAGAAAGGAGGGTGGAGGCAGAAGGAGGAGGCTGTGGGCCTCGTGATTCCAAGGCAGAGATTAGGTTCATGACTGAGGAGTCTGGACCTGAGGGGCTAGCATGGTGTAGTCCAGCATCAAATAAACCAGAAAGCCCTGTAAGATAGGATACTAATCATTATCTAATGGCCTACTTAGAAAAATTCATATTTAAGGGTAAAAAAAATGATGTTAGAAATACACCATCACGCCATGTATCGTGAATTAACTCAGACGCATCATAAAGAGAAAGGTACACAAAGAAGTTTGTAGACCCCCTACCTAAGCTCCGGCCTGCAGCACCCTATGCTCCGCCCTGTCCAGAGCTGCCTGGGTGGTGATTGGTAGCATAGCCCTGCAGGGGGTGTGGTGTGGCGTAAGCTTGACGATGGAGCAGATCAGAGTCTGTATGGGAGGATCTGGAGCTCCCGTACACCAGGCTGAAAATATAAAGACAGACGGAATAGAAAGTGGGGAATCGCTTTGTGGAAAATTAGCTTCACTCCAGTGCTATTCAATGAAAGAATTATCTGATTCAAAAAGATTTATCTGGTCAACTGCAGTCCATATAACTGATAATATTTCAATCCACAATACATTCAGACACGTAACACAATACAGAAAAGGGTCGCCAGGCTGTACTCTATAGAAATCCCTATACAGAATATCAGCTGACCAAGCTCTACGTTATCCTGTTCTTACTAAAGGCAAACACACAAAGATTAACTATTTAATCAGCCTATTCATTTCCATATCCTCCCTCGTACAAACAGCCTTGGGTTCTCGCTACACTCAGGCTCCTGTACAACAATGCACACGCTTATAATCCTAAAACACACTCAACCCTTCAGGCAGTGAATGACAAAGACCTGTTCTAGACATCCCTGGGGTGCCATTAAATTCTTGATCTTGGTTTGCCTTTACCAGCGTATCAATATTCGAATGTGTCTTGTTGCGAGTAATCCCAGAGTATGCAAATGTGTGAGAAGGCATTTATTCAAATCCTGTGCTAAATTAAAGGCTTCTTCCCACACTAAGTAAGCATTGTCACCAGGTGTAGCCGGAGTTTGAGATTCTTACACCACAATAATCCGAAACCTTCATGGCTACTTCCCTCGACTGAACGTAGCTCGACCAATGAGCTGTCTGTTGGCGTCTCTATAGACTGTTGTTCCCCTTCTCAGAGCGGGCAGTCGAGCTGACAATAGCAGTTAGGATGCTGCTGAGGTGAGACAGAGCTCTCATTGATAAAAGCTCTCCTGTGAGTGAATTGCCTTGGTAACCTCCTTCCTCAACGGGCTCTTAATGTGAGTATAGCTCTGTTACTGTGGTTCACTTCACTGGGAGGCCGGTGTGGGAAGCCGCAGACGCCACACACTAAGCCAGCACGTGGTGAGGGGGTGGGTGTCATTCAATACAAGCAGCGGAATGGACCAGACAGTCTATCTTTAAACCAACAGAGGAAAGATGTAGTTCACACTCAAGTTGTGTTCTTATTCCATTCTGTGAAACAGCCTAAAAATGGTACATGGCCATTCAGGATTTTGCCATTCAAACATCCCTGCAAAAGATGCAAAAATATACAATTGGCAACTGTCTGCAAATAAATCTGATTTATGTACCTGAACTTTCTGTTGGTTGTCAACAAAAACAACAAAACATAAACTCAAAGGACTCTTTATGAGCTACAGCTCCTTATTGTCCAGTTCCACTTATCATATGTTTGCTAATGTAGTTCTACAATTGTAGTTCATTTGTTTCTCTACATACTTTGTTTGTCGCTTTACTATGTTCTCTAATGATCAGGATGGATCAGGATCAGGGCAGCAGCTCTCTGACAGTGTCACTGCTGGACTGAAATTAGTCCAGCCACCAGCATCCTGTGAGCACTGGTGAAGGATTAGAGGATGATGAACACAAACTGTGAAACAACAGATTAGATCCTGTCTCTGAATTTACATCTACAAACTGAAGCCATATTTTACATGTCTGTATGATCCAATCATACCAGTGCAACACACACTAACACACTACCACCTCATCACTGTCACTCCAGGGCTGAGAACGATCCACCACCCAAATATTACATGACCTGTGCTGATCCTGTGGGAGTCCTGTCCATCATATAACAGGGTACAGGGGACCAACAATGTATGTAGATTAACAGATGGTCTGTAATTATAGAACTACACAGAGCTTCTACACTGATACAAATGACGACGAGGTTTTAGTTGTCATTGGCAAAAACAGTTTTAAAAAAGAAAGGAAAACACACAAAAACTTTACTAGACTTTACTAGAACCAAAAATAATTCATCACAATTTCACAATGGCTCAGAAGATCTTGAACCTCCTCCATCAATGGAATGTCTTTTTTAAAATAACTAAAGTCCTGCACTGTGAACATTCATATAGACTGAAATTGTTCTTCTCACAAAGCCCCTGAGACATCTGCAGATCAAAGGGACTGTCGTGCTCAAAAGGCAATTATGACTGATATGAGTTTGATAGGTAACAGATGTTAATTGGGTAATAATCCCAATGAGACAAATCCAGAGATCCAGGAGGAGTAAATGATGGATCCCAATGGGAATAGGGGAAAATGACGGATGTCTTCCGTACACATCCTCCATCTCTGCCTCCCTTCACTCATTTCTCTCCCATCTCCCTTAATTACCCATTTCTATCGCTCTCCACTCGCCTGCCTTTTCTTTCACCATGGTTCACTTGCTCATCAGGTGACTCCAGTCGCATCCTTTTCCAACTTGCTCTCACACTTATACAGTGAGTAATCATCACCCTAGCCAGTATTTCTCCTTCCATCTGAAATCTACAGCTTCAGAACCTTTGGCTTGCACATAAGCCAAACCTTTGGCGACACGCGTAACGTTTATTGGATTCAAAACTGAGGTTTGTCAGTGTGTGGTGGACCCACTACACCCAACAACTGATTAAAAGATCTAGATATCTAAAGAAGATTCTTGAACAAATAGTGACGATATGCAAATTTTTCCAAATCCAATACCCACCTTCTCACAGCTACCAACTTGGTATTTATCAAAACATGAATAAAGCCATATATTCACCATTTCACATGATTGCATGACAGCTGAGAGTTCTAAATGCCTTTATCTGTCTACAGGACATACAACTGCACCTACAGTACTGTGCAAAAGTATTAGGCCAGAATAAGATTAGATAAGCTTAACATGACCATATATACAGAATTTATTTCTTACTCTTCTTATTAGAATGCAACATACAACAAAGAAATCATGAAAAAAGCTTATATTAGCCCTTAGTCTTGAGCAATCACAGCATCGGGCAGCTTCATCTGGATCCCAAGTTGACCCTTCTAAAGCCCAAATAAGCTTGATCAGGAAGAGAAGCAGCTATGGAATCACTTTTTTGGAATGAGAAAAGGACGAAAAGGAAAAGCTAACATATTCTAAAGCCCACATAGATTGAAATGCAGATCAGTGGAAAAAGGGGTTTATGGACTGACAAATTCAAGCTTGAAATTTTTGGGTCCAGTCTTCGACAATACGCTATATGCATGATCGTTATAGCATTGCTGCAACAAAAAATCGAATGGTGGGCTAAGACTTGCACTGTACAAACAAGTCTAGAACTGCCCTTTCATTTAAATCGTGTGGCATATTAGGAAAATATACAGTGTATATCTGAACGAATACATCCCCAGTTGTGGGGGTATCAGGTCAAAGTTAATTCACACCTTTTATGTGAAGTTCTGGAGAATTCCTCCATCGCAATCCAGGAGCGTGAAAAATATTTCATCTCATTTCATATTCATTTAATACACTGCCTTGTTTCACTGCAGCCTAATGGCGGGACACGCATAGTCCCACGCCAGCACTCCTTCTCTCTACTGATGTTAATTCAAAACAAAAGCAATTACAATTTCTCTTCCCCCCAGCCCCGTACCCCAAAATCTAAAACAGGCGCGATTCAATTTCACTCCATTTCATTGCGCTCAGATGATGCTCCTGGGCTCCGGTGCGGTAGTAGCGTTGAGGTTTGTCAGGCGTCTTATGAGTCAGAATTGCTCATTAAGGATCCTGGGCCCCATCAATCCCGCCTGTAGTGCTCAGAGATGCCCTTGACTCAGAAAGGCAATCATAAACTATCCAGCAGCCCAGGAGCAATCACTCCCATCGGGCAAAGTCCACAGGAGACCCCAAGTAGCTGGACATGAAATCCAGCTGCAGTTTCATTCAGTCCATTTCAGTTCTATGTTACAATACAAGATGCTTAACAGTCCCATGGGCTGACGTGACAATACAAGAACATTGTTAAAAAACAGGCTATAATTTTGCTATGTGGTTAAAATGTCTGTTTAATTGCAGTTATTATTTTAGGTAATGTTTGAGTGAATCTTTTTTTGTTTTATTTCTATAACTCAAAACTATTAAACTATTAAATAAAAATATTTTTTTGCTGCAATGAAAGGAGAAATTATTTGCTGGAAGTGACAGCTGGCCAAAATAATAACGAACATGTAGCGTTTTTTAGACCTTGATTAATAATACAAATAATAATGCAACTGTGAAAAAGCAAGATTATATTCATTTTGAATAAAACAGTATAGTATAGAAAAAAAACAGTATAGTGTTTTGTCCATTGAAACTACCAAACTACCAGAAGCAAGCAGCAGCAGCCTAGTACTGTGATCGCCAGCAAAAAAAAAAGAGTTCTTATGTCACTAAGACAAGTCCTGTAAGTTGGAATTTGTTGCGCTGTGGGATAAAGTTAGAAGCACATCTGGTGTAATGGAGAAATGTATGGGAGTTTACTGTGTAATGCTGAAAGATTTAATTAGGTGCCAAAACGCACCGACTTGTAAAGCTTGAAATCGCTGTTCTCACAGCCCAATAAAGCAAATAACGCATGTTTGTTATGTGTTCCTGTGCCTTTCAGACAGCACAAATGAACCCCAGTGGTCTGTTCACTATGAAGCAACATTGTCTCTTACTGATCCATTTTATAGCAGTAGTGTTATAATGGGTACAGTGGTTAGCAGCACCATCTCACAGCAAGAAGGTCCTGGGTTCAGTCCCATGA
>JAYJMA010000022.1:754402-769387 GCA_036873895.1 Parotocinclus cabessadecuia
GATTCTCTGCCATTGTTCCTTGCAGATTCTCTCCAGTTCCGTCAGGTTGGATGGTGATCGTTGGTAGACATCCATTTTCAGGTCTCTCCAGAGATGCTCAATTGGGTTTAGGTCAGATCTCTGGCTGGACCAGTCAAGAATGATCACAGAGTTGTTCCGAAACCACTCCTTTGTTATTTTAGCTGTGTGCTTGGGGTCATTGTCTTCTTGGAAGGTGAACCTTCAGCCCAGTTTCCAAGTCCTAAACACTCTGAAAGAGGTTTTCTTCCAGAATATGTCTTTACTTGCCCTCATTCATCTTTCCTTCAATTGCAACCAGTCATCCTGGCCCTGCAACTGAAAACACACACACACACACACACACACACACGAAGGGTCCTTCATGAACATCAAGGAGCACAAGTTTGGAGTAAACCCACACTGACACAGAGAGAACATGCAAACTCCATACCGTACTGCTCACAAAAATTAATGAAAAAAATAAATATTAAATATCCCCTAATTTTTGTGAGCAGTGTGTTTAAGCTCCTGTGGTTGGCAGATCCCCATAGTTTCTAAAAGACTGGGTTCAAATCCCACGAACTAATACTGAATAATAACTACGTTTTGGTTCTCTTACTCAAGGCCGTATAAAAAATCCTTGGAAAATACCTGTTCCCATTTTAACAATATTGTGCAGGATGTCCTTTTGTGGATTTTACCATATAAGGACATCCTGCACAAAATTGTTTAAAAGGGTACGTTTATTTTCAAAGGACCTGGCAACATTTGGGGTATCTGGCTGAAGCAGGGGCGTGTCCGCAGCTTTTCTTCATCCTCTCTTACAGCGCTGAAGCGTTTCTGCTTTGTGTTAAAGCTTTTATTACACAGACCGAACTGTAAAATAGTCTTTTAATTCTAATTTAATCAGTAACGTATGCAAAGTCGTAAACCAAACAGCTACTTACTATATTTACAATGATATGACGCAATGGACTGTGTTTAAACTGTATTTATGTCTCTCTAGTAGTTTCCTCTGCTGTGTGTGTTTGTTTGTTTGTGTGATTAACGTCCTTATTATAACTCGTGTATCAGCTGTTGAGTGTAAATAACGCTGCTGTTCTTTTAAAGCTTCTGGAATCAGAGATAATAAAGATAAAACATGTTGCACAACGCTGAGCGATTCGAAGTCAGGCTGTGTCATGGAGCTTCCGTTAATGCGGAGCTGGGGTCCGCGTGCACGCCATTCTTCCCATATTTGGTCACGGAGCCGACCTGCGGTCCAGTGCGCGTCCACGTGTTTCATACCAGAACGCGCTTGGCTCTGAACCCCGACGCCACGGTGTTCCAGAGCGTGAGCGCGCATAACTTTATTAAGTACGTAAAATCAGCGATGCTCTGCTAAAACATTACTTGCTGGTTATGATTGATTATTGATTGCTGATTAGTATTGATGTTGCTGTTGTAATTATAAGCAGTAGTATTATCACTCACTTACGTTTACATGCAAGGACTTAAACCAATTCAGGATTGCATGTCGTCGAAATGTGGAAATAAACCAGAGTAGGGACAGAGAGAACATGCAAATTAAACACAGACAGGGATCAGGACTTGAATGAAGCCCAAAAACGTAAAATATGTTTATATAGCAGCTTTACAGTTTATGCACTGCTCACAAAAATAGAGGATATTTCATTATGGGATATTTAATTCGTAATATTGGTAAGGCAATAAAGTGAATCATATATAGAAAATAACATTATCAGTGTCTCCCTACAGTTGTATAATAATATTTTATATAATAAGTATTTTTAATACTATTTTTGTTGTTGATTTTTTGTTGCTGGCATTATTACTGTTTGATCATACGGCTTGGAAACTACGGACACTGTGGTGCAACCATGGCTTAAAATCAATGCAGCACCCGCGGTAAAACCACTGTTTCAAAATCATACATGTATTGTAGTAACCATTGGTTACAATTGGTTTCCATGGTGTCAAGAAAACATTTTTAGAGCACCGCAATCAAGGTTAAACCGTGGATTTAAAAAGTTTGTCACTTTTACAAAAACTGATTTCGTCTACCTTTTCTAACAGTCTCTTTAAGATCTAATTATCCACACTGAAAGGGGTTTTCCATGAGAAAGACAAAAAGCAATAGAATAAAAAACTTTAAGAATCCATGCCATTATATTCAGGATTCAATTATTAAAATAAAGCAAGGACCTTAAACATTCCATTTCAAGTCCCGGCAGAAAATTCGGACCCGATTTTGTTTGCTTATTGACTGTTTATTTGTTGTTTGTTTAAGTCACATCACCATCAATGACTATTCACGACAAGAGCATGGTTACATAAATACTTGTCAAACAGTTACACCGGGCCAAATCAGAGTAACCAATTTAAAAAAGCATGTCATTGGATTGTGGGACCTGGAGTAAACCCAAACAGACACAAGGCAGACATGCGGGCCAGAGCAGGGATTAAACTGGGGAGTGACTGGAGCAATCTGGAGCGACGCCGTGCCATTCTAAGTCAGGTACAACATACACATAATTGCCTGTGGGGAGGCTGAAAGGATTTTCCTCAACACTGCAACAACTGTGACCCCTTCAGAGCCTGAATGATGGCAAGGTCCTCGGATCGATGCTGAGGTGCAGTGACCTCAAACCTCCACGTGTCCGAAAAGGTTTACTCCAGGTACAGTTCAAAGACTTGCATTAGGTTAATTGATTACACTAAATTGGCCCATAGGTTTGATATAACATTGAGTGTTGATGTAACCTTGTGTCTGCCTGATGCTTGAGTTAAATTAAATAAAGAAAAAAAGTGATGGAGTGGATACACGTTGACCTTTGTGCTGTGAATTCTGTGGTAGACTCTGATCCCACTGTCAGGATAAAGTAGGAGTAAAATGAGGTCTTAAAAAATAAATAAACTTGTTTGTTTCAAATAATCAACATGCCTGCATTACCGATCTTAATGAAGCTTTCTCCAATCTGTACTCTTAATCCAGAGCCATACCTGTGTTCTGTTTGATTCATTTTTAAAACCATCACATCTGAAATTCAACTCAGTTCAGTAAGACATTCTTGTACCTCGCCCTCCCAGTGGTGACTAACACGGGTGTGATACAACACTTGGAGCACTATATAATGTGCAATACATTTCCCTCCCAGTGATTTCATAAGGCTGTGACTGTTCAAATAAACATTCACCAGAGCGAGACTGTCAGAGGAATCATTTTGCTTATAATCTCATAAGAATGCGCAGCACAGTTTTGTTTTCCAAGTTCTACTATGTTGTAATTGTAACCTGAAAGATACAGCAGTTATCTTAAAACTCCTCTTATCAATCTGGGTGAGTTTTCTCTAGATCTTGTAAGCATAAAATATGTTTACATGAGTACTTAGAAAAGCCATGAGGTGAACATGCCAAACACCATCAAATGGCTGCAGTACATATATAGCTTTGGCTAGGTCCATCAGCATGAAAACAAAATACAGATCAGTCTATACTATGGGATAGATAATGGGATCATGATGTGTGGCACCAAACATACTGTGATATCCATACTGCACTGTGCTAAAGTCTTAGGCCACCATTCAGACATACCATTGTTTAGCAATGGAAAGTTATAATGACCATATGTAATTATGTCTCAACCTCTTTTTTAGAATACAACTAGAATAGCAGAAAAGCATTTTAACACTTGAAGAAGAGAAGGCAGACTGAGTGCAGTGTGAGTGCAAGTGTAAATGTGTACCTTACCGGCAGTGTCTTCCCTAACTTGTTCATTAGCTCACTTTAAGACTAGAGACTGGTGTAACTTGGTTGATGTGGTTAGATACTTTGTGTGTAGGTTCCTTGAGTTTGTGTGGATAACCTTCCTCTACCTTTTATACTTGTATCAAGCTGGTGTTTTTATTGTTCATACGTGTATGGTGCTGTCCTATTATAAGCAGTACTGCTTTGGTCTACTCGACTACCCGTCAGTTCTCTCTTAATCATAACTAGAAGTTGTGATCTCCCTTTGCCAGAAGTGAGAAACCAAACAGGGTGGATTTACATTGGGAATTAGTGATTTACCAACTGAGGTACTCAGTTTGAGCTAAATTAAGTCCAAATTATTGATCTATTGCGAGAATGTGGTGGCTCAGTGGGACGGAGCCACAACTGCGCATTTTTAGATTGTAAGACTATAAGTTGCGATGGATAAGTAAATATCTTTTAGAGAACAGTGAAGGCTTAGTGGTTAAGCAACTGGACTGTGATCAAGAAAGTCCAGGGTTCAAATGCTGTTTCTGCCAATCTGCCACTGTTTGGTTCTTGAGTAAAGACATTCACTTAGAGTTGGACAACTGTATCATTTGTAAGACTTTGGATAAAGGATAAGCGTGTTAAAGAATCTCATGTACATGATAACAAAGAAAAGAGAAGAAGCCACATAAAATAGGTCGTCTTTAATGAACACTGTGTATCAGTAAGTACAAGTCGCAGCGGTGAAGTGGCCAACGCACTTGAAAATATTCCATTTATAAATAACAACAGTAAGTTTAATAAATAAATCCATTCACAGGCAGGCTGTGCAATAAAATAGAAATGACATATAGCAAAATCGCCTGTATACACAACTATTTCAGTAGCAGACGCCTATTTACAGAGCGATAACGCACCGACAGTGTCTCACGCTGAGCAATTCAGCCACGGATCCAACATGCAAGCAAACCGAACCAAAAACTTCCCTCTTCATTATGTTTCCTTTTACTGACTGGTTACTGGATACTCCAGTGTTGTTCTGTCAAGAGACAGTGTATGGATTTGGTTGGTCTGTCACCTATCCCGGAAACAGGAGTGTAGGAGTAAGTGCAACACAGCAGGGCCAGGTTGGATGTCCTACTACGGGGCATCCAACCTGGATAGAGGACATTACGACACAAACTCTGGACATCCTTGCTATAGTGTTTAAAGGACTAATTTATGTATTAGCAATAAATCCATCATCCAAAAGGCTGACGTTTTCATATAGTGTTATGAGAACAACTTTACTCAACAAGTGCCCATAAAGGAGGATTAAGGACATATGTTCGGGCAATACATTACCAAACATAAGAACCCTTTTGGTAAGCCATCTTTCCACATTTGCCTAGTCCTGAGACCTTTGAGTTAACATTGTTTACACACGTGCTTCTCAGAAACTACCCTTAAACCTCCATTATAAGAGGGTTTAGAGTTGGAGGAAAGTCGGAGACTGGAGTGCCATCCAGGGAGCACTTAAACATGCGCAGTTAATTCAGAGATTGTTTACGGTCGCCAATAAAACGCCACATATGCATTAGACAGAGATCAGCTCGATAAACACTGAAGCATTCCTTTAACCCTGGTTGTTTTTCAGCATTTGTACGGCAGGGCGGCCTGACCCACTTTGATGTGAGGCCCGAGAAGGACCCCGAGCAGCATGCGCTCCCCCCAGCCCAGCAACCTATTAATGGTGACGTTAATGGGAGACACGGGACTCTGATCGCCATCTATCGCCTCAGCAGCTTCCACTGCACACCCGTACGCCTCCTGCTGGTGAGCCGTGGAAACACAATGTGTCATCCTTCCAGCTCGCTCTCGTTTAGGTCTGGATTGGTCTTCTTTAGCCCAGTGAGGAGCTGCAGAGGAACAGTTGCTTCCCTCATTCCTTCTCTTCTGCGACCTGGACTTGCTGCATCTCACAGTCGATTGTTTTTGTCCCCCAACTAAAACAGGGCTCGTTGCAGAGTTCTCAAAGCCTTTCATCTCCCCCTGCTGATTAACAGGCGAACTGCTCGAGCTGCTCTGACACAAGCTGGTGACGCTCGCCCCCTTGTGGTTTATTATCGTCGTTGGAGAGAGAGGGGTCAGTGAAAGCGTGAGGCTTCTCCTCTTTTCGGAAGCAGACTGGAGCTGAAGGTGGGTCGGTTTTTTCAGTTTGGGAGCGTGAAGGTCCATTGTAGCAGGTCTCTGCACAGGTTCAACGCTGAGAGTCAGAGTTCTGAGCTTGTCCGACAGAGAAGATGTAAACTCTGATTTTCTGGTACTGCCCTCAGGTTGGATGTTCTTGTTCTTACAGAGTGAATCACCTTTAATTGTGGTATTATTGTCCACAGCCTGTGTTTCATCCCTGGATATTAATCCAGCATCAGAACTGTCGGATTGTTTGCTTAGTGTGTCTGTGATGGGCTGCTGTGTGGCATGGTTGGAGTTACTCTTCAGAGGAAGCGTGCCCTGAAAGAGCTGGAGCTGACCGAGGAAGTTAAAGTTGGGTGAAATAGTTGGTCTGCGCTCTTTCACAAACCTGAAAAGTAAACACACGCCAACGGTCAAGCATTGGATACTTTGCTGTGTCTGCATTCAGTATAGATGTACATTAGATCCGATTAGATTTTAGCATTAGATTACACCATTTTAAAAAACGTATAACGACACGCACATATAATATTATATTCTTGTTAAAATATTAATATTTGAATGTTCATTTCTTGTTTTATCAATACAATGGCTATATATAATAGTTTCTTATAGTTTCCGTATTAATACAGATACAAAATGCAGACAATATGTACACAAAATGAAAAACAAACTGGTTTGGCATGTAGAAGTCAGTATTTAGTGTGACCTCCCCAAGAGGTGTTTTTGGCTGCTACCCTTCCAAAAAACATTCCTGATCAAGCTGTGTAGGGTTAAACTAGTCATCCCAATAAAGATGCTTAAGTTTATTACTTACTGCTTAAGTGTAAGGGGAGGAAACACTAAATACTCACCACTGAGGGGAAATGTCTTGTTTCCAGTCATTTAATAGTGAATACAAATGTCCTGTAAATTGATAGAGCTGAGATTGAACTCAGAACCCTCATAAGTTTGAAACATATCTTAAGATAAGGTAAAAAAAAAAGATAAAATAACACAAGATACCACAAGACAAGATGAGATAAGCTGAAATGGGATCAGATAAGGTGGGAAGAGGTGAGACGAGGTTAGGTCAGACAAGACAAGAGATGAGACATGAGAAGAGAAGGTAAGTGCTGATAAGAAGACAAGATGAGATCAAATCAGATGAGATCAGATAAGACAAGACGACATGAGAGAAGATCAGATCAGACAAGACAAGACGACATGAGAGAAGATCAGAGAAAATAAGATAGAACAAGGCAAGACAAGACATGGTAAGATGAGATGAGATAAGAGAATCCTGTATTAGTCCCTGATTGCATTTAAATGAATTAAGTGTGTATCTCACACACATTACCTGTAAGCATGATCCAGATCCATTCTTAGACTGTACATGATGTAAGCCACAGCCAGAGCTGGAGAGCGGGAGATTCCTGCAGCACAGTGAACGATGACCGAGCAGCCGAGAGACATGGCGCCATCTGGAAACCAAACACAGCCCCGTAAGTGCACTTATCCTAACAGGGCAATCAATACGACTGAGACGTTATGTCACAAATCTGCGCCGACGCCGGACACTGAATGGACGCCCAAACATTCCTGGTGCAACTGCAGCTCATAACAGTTTGCCAAATAAATGATGTAATGCAGCTGCAGCAGCGCTGCGTTTCCTCACCAATAAAGCGCAGCGCCTGCGGGATCCAGGGCAGCAGATCGTCCCTCAGGGAGTCGTCGATGGGGATGCGCAGATACTGCGACTGGGGCAGGAATGAGGGCTGAGGGCAGCAGCGGCTCACGCTCAGAACATACGAAATGCCCCGGGCTGATAGACCGTCCTGAGAGAGTGAGAAAACGTAGTCAGTAAAGTAGCATATTAAACTCTGAAGCTCAAATGATTTTTGTCATTTTATAATAAATATATAATCATTATGTAAGCAAACCAATTGATTTAATAAGTCATAATTATATACAATATGGCTTGAGTGATTGAATTGAGGGCAACTGGACTTGGTTATTGAAGTCATTTCACGTTTTATCAGAAAGACCTCCCTTCCAACAGTAAAGTCATTAGGGCCACCTGGGCCAAGGTGTGACCCATTTATCGGTCATTGCCATGATCTGATTCATTAGGGTCACATGGGTTGAGGTGCGAATGGGGGTTAAACCACATAGATGGCCTCCCTTACTCCCTTTCTTTTCAATGAAAACACTTTAGCCTACCATGACCTGGATGACTGAAAACCTACACAGGCAATAAAAAATTGAACTAAATAACATTGGAGAAAATACAGATAATCTTAACAATGCAACAGATGATCTATTACTACTACATTAGAATATTTTTCTAAATTATTTATATAAAATATATTTGTTAGCATGTATATCCATTTTTTATATCCCACACTAAGGGTCACTTTAAATACACCAATTAACCTAACACTCGTCTTTGGACTGTGGGAGGAAACTGGAGTACACGGAGTAAACCCACGCAGACACTGGGAGGACATGCAGACTCCACACAGAAACGACCCAGACCGCTCCACCCTGTGATTGAACTGGAACAGACTTGTTGTTTTTCAGCGGTTTTACCCATATAAAAAAAATCATATACCTAAAATAATTATTTATAACATGTAAATAAAATAAATACACTACAAATACTAACTTATATAAATGAGTAAGGCAATCGATAAGGATAAAGACAAAGAATAACAAAGGGAAACTGATGCTTAAATACTACTTAAACATTAAAGGTTTGAATTATAAATAAACAAATAATATACAAATTAAATATACTGTTGTAATCTAACACAGAGGCTGAGAAATAAAGCGAAAAATAAAACATCAAATCTAATGGTGGCCTGAGACTTTCGCACACTACTGTAGAATGGTTGTGAAGTGTGTGTGACAGCGAGAGAGAGAGAGAGAGAGAGAGAGAGAGTGACTGACCTGTGTGATGTCACTTTCTGCTCCGAGGTAAAGCTGCGGCAGGATGCGAGAGAGCGGCGCTTGCTCTGACTGGTACACCATTCTCTACACCACTGAACAAAAGAAATAAATACACAGAATTAGAATTAGAATAGATATGATGTAGATATAATCGACCCACAATTGCAAGATACGAAGCATTTAATGGTCTCAGCAGCAAGTCAGTGTTCAAATAATGACATAAATATACTGCTCACAAAAATTAATGGATATTTTATTATACTATTAAGTAGTATCCCCTAATTTTTGTGAGCAGTATATTTCCCTTTGGTTTCCATAAACACTCGGGTCTTATATGCAAACTCTCAAGCTACTTTTTACAGAGAGAAGAGTCAAAGTTGCACTTGGTGGTTAAAATCTTCAAACAGTTGACGAGTAGTTCTAAAATGAATCAAACCTTCCTCTGAATTACAATTCCTTCTGAATCCTCAGTTCGTCCCTGATGGTTTTCTTCACTTTTTAGCACATTTTCTAAACACAATATTAAACAAGCTCCTGCTTATCTCGTTCTTATCAAAAGACCCTTGTTCTTCTTGGACTTGTGAATTAGGGATCTGCTGCGCCTTTAGGGTCTTAATTTTCAGTAGCTTCAGTTCGCCTGACGTAGATCAGCTACGAGGACTCTCACAGCAAATCCTGCATGATTTGACTTTTTTTGGGAGCAGATTTTTTCTCTCTGCTGATTCAACGACTAGACTGTGTATATTCTTGCTTTATTTCAGAGTTTTTTTTAAATATTGTTTTTAGCGGATGTAGTTCACCAACGAACGACACATCAAAAGATTTTTTGGAAGATTTTGAACACCTAGCCATGATTTAGGTTGAGTTTTAGATTGAGCATTTAAATCTTCAGAAAATTCAGAATTGTGTACTTTGTGCATAAGAACACTATGGAAGTGAAGTTCCTTGTTTCTAGCAGTTCAATGCAACAAGGTGCAATGACAAACAAATGGTACCTTGGCTTTCAGGAGTACATTTTTAACTTTATGCTTATTTTCTGACCAGTGATTTTTGTTGTTAGGAATGTTAAAAGCTGAATATGTTGCAGCTTTCAGTTCGGCCAGTTCTTTTTCCCCCTCATATGACTAAGACCCAGTTACCCAGTTGCTTTCTATATGATTAGCAGTAATACATTTTTTTTTTAAATAATTATTTAGGATCTATATTTTGCCCAATCAAAACAACATTCCTTCATTTTAATACAGAAAATACAGACCAATCAATGCATGCGTGTATTAGTATGTGCAGATTTGGTCTATAGCAATATAATTAATATACAGCTGCATATTGACAGATATTGCAAGAGGTCACTGTTTGAATTGCATCTACTGGAAGGTTATTATTATTATTAGTAGTAGTAGTAGTAGTATTAACATTGTTTTGGTAATAACAATAGTTATTATTATAATAGTAATACTTCTGCTAAGAATAATAATAATAATATGATGTATTTAGCGTCTGTCACCATTTGTGCTCCCAAGTCCTTCTGCAGAACAGCATTACATCACAGTTTGAATGCTCTGCATTTATTACAGCATATTACACTGCTCACAAAAATTTCTTCATGGAGTATTTCATTTTGACGTGTCCCCTAATTTTTGTGAGCAGTATATATTAATAATAGCCGTTGTGCAATGATTACTATTATTATTTTAATGATTATTATTATTATGCTACAGTTTATGCAATTTCATCGCAACTGTAAGTTTCTGCAACTAGCCTACTGAAAGAAATAAACATAAAAAATAAACCAAATGAATTATTGATTGTTTCTCAAATTATTATTGTTATTATTATTTGCATGCAATCTGCGCAGCAGCCTTAAAGCCATCTGCAGTATTTTTACTCATATTAGACCGTGATCATTATGCATAAAAATATGTATTACAATAGAATTGTATTTCTTGAATAACATTAATTAGTGCTGTAATAGCAGAATGTGTGTGTGTGCAAAATCTGCTGCATCCTACTCTATAACACTATATAGACTGAGATGATGCAAATTACGGAGCCTAATTTGAGCATCTTCTACATTTATCTCTGAAAACAGGCAGACTGAACATGCATATTTAAAAAAGCACATTCATTTTTTATTATTATTCTTATACTCACCGGATAATTGCAAATGAAGTCCACTTGAGAAATTAAAACAATCCGCCAAGAGTCTAATCTTGCAGCAGCCAGAGGAAATGAGCAGGCGTGTGATCCAGTCCAACTCTAACTAAAAACGAAATGATCAAATCGGTTCCGACAGGAATCGTGATAAATAGGAGGTTTCGATCAGCGGTCCGGGCTCTGCAGTGTGAGCTCTTCCTCTGTTCGATCTGCACTGCTTAACAGTTTTGTTGTCGTATCTCTAATACCTGCCCCAGTGAGGGGCAAAAAACATGACGTAATCCCTTTTCCACACGCTAGGAATAGCACAATAGAGTGTTATGTCATTTTCAGCCAATCAGCGTCGAGCGCTCCGGTTTATTCCACCTCGGCGTTTCTTCTTTCTCTCTGGATTATTTGGGTGAATCAGGAAAGAATTTTGCTGTAAACGTGAGAGAGGAGTTAAAAAAGAAATGCAGACTAATGCGCAAAAGCTTTGGAGAAAGCAAAATAACATCATTGCAGCATTATGCAGATGTAAATAAAACACGTGACGTTTGCGATCTATATGTCCGAGGTACAGTTAAGGAGCAATTATTGGTTTAACATTTAATGATCTATTTACTGATCATTAAGTTTTATTTACGCATTTATACATCCAGTGAGAGCACAAAAGAGTGAAAGCACTAGTGAAACTGCATCTGCTGAATTTAATACAATGGTTTCCATTCGAAATCACTGAATTATTTGCATAATAATTGGAGTGAAAGGCAGCATGGTTTTGCAGTAGTACTGCTGTCTCACAGCCCTGGGTTCGAATCCCCACCTAATTACCACCTGTGTGGAATTTGCATGTTCTCTCTGGTTGCTTTCTCAGAAGTGCTCCAGGGTGAGGTGTGTGTGTGTGTGTGTGTGTGTGTGTGTGTGTGTGTGTGTGCATGCACACGCCGTCCAGCATTTATGTGGGCTCTTGAAGTCTAAGAAATGCACTTTGGAATATTTTGCCTTTATTTATTTTATTATTAGTCATAAACGTAAAATAGAAGCATTTTCCAAGAGTGGTCTAAGACTTTTGGTCTGTGTTTATTTATACCTAAACGAAAGACAGTTCATTTTGGTGGCATTTATTCCACAAGATGTTGGAAACATTCCTTTGAGATTCTGTTCCACATTGGCCTGATGCATCATGCAGTTCCTCTCAAAATCTGGTGATGGGGGATGCTACTGAAGAACCTACCAGTTTGAGGTGATTTAGCTTTGATTGTGGCCATTAAGGGGTGCACATATTAAAGGTTAGCAACAATAGTCAATAGAGGCATTCACTCAATGACTGATTGGATTAATATGCCAAGAAAACATTTCCATACCATTAAACCACCCCCCTCAGCCTGGGTGGGTTCCGGGAGGGGGGGGGGGGTCATGCTGTTGATGCCAAAATCTGTCCCACGTGTGCCTCGACCCAATCCAGATTCAGACCAGGCCACGTCTTCCCTCGCTTTCAGCGACCCAGTTTTGGTGAGCTTATAGCCACTGCAGTTTCTGCTGTCTCCTGCTAGTGTAGCCCACTTACCTCAAGGTTTGACATGCATTCTGAGTGCTTATGGAGTGACTTTGTTAGTTCGAACCATACTCTGCTGACCTCGCCGGTTTAGGCATGTTTTTCTTTATTGCCAATGCACTTCTGAGTAACTTTAGATACTGTTTTTACCCCCACGCTATCAGAAGTTGCATCAATACTCATCTGGCAACAACAATCATGGCCAAACTGTCAAAACTGCCTGACTGCCTGATGACATTTCATGACTCCACACTGCACTGCTAGTATGCATTAGCTGATTAGATCGTTGCATGAAGTTGGTTTCCTGTCATAAAGTGATGTATGAGTGAATATATAATATTAAATTCCATTTTTGGGCCACATTTTATCCAGGTTTTCAAACTTAGGGACCTGTTAGAGTTAAAGGTTTGTTGGTTTATCAGTATTTACCACTGATAATGATTACTGCAGATGATTAACTCCTCACTTAATTCAAACGTTAACAATTTTCCCTTTTAGCCCTGTTAAAGAGTTAAAGGCTTGCAGGATGGGCTCAACAATTATTCACAAGAATAAATTCTACAGCTAAATCAAACCTTAACCGTAGTAACGAGAACACTTGAGAACACCTTTGTAAACTTGAGGCTTGGAAGTTAAATTATCAGTAATTATCATCAATAATGATTAATGAGGCCAATCCATTCTACACTGTAACCAAAGAGAAAGCTTTCAGCTCTTTAGATATTTCAAATAAAACCTGTTTTTCTTTACTTATGGAGAACAACCAGCATTCCTAAGAAGTATGAATGGCTGATATTACTATCCTTGTGGGGTCCTCGGACAGAAAGAAGACAGGAAGCCTGATGGAGTATATGGCATAGTTTTACTTTCACATTATTCAGTACAGAGTAAATTTGATCTAACACAGGTATCTGACAGGTTGAACACCGATACACTGGGGCTGCATTAGCTAGCGGATACTGCATAGACACACGCACGCACGCACACGCGCGCTCACACATACACACAAACACCATGACAATAATCCTGAACTACAATGACAAAATCCCATCGGCGTGTCACATCAGGGAGGCATAGTGACTCTTCATTGGACTAAAATGACCCAAAAATCTCAGCTTAAACACCTTCACCACACACACACCCACCCGCCCACATTCAACCACCTCATCTCACCTATGCTGTATTTGTGATTGACAGTTGGTAGCTGCTCGCTCCATCTTTAAGCCAGACTTGATCCATTAGTGCTCAAGAATAAGTGCTTTTTACAGGATTGGACTGCAACACAGGAGAATTTGAGAACACAGCCTGAACTAGGTGACGTCTGTAATCATGGGCCAGCTTTAACATGACAGTTATATCATGGTCTGTTCAGGAGGAGTTTGCTCCTGCTTTAAAAAAATGAATCAAAAGTGACATTTGAAAGGCAGTTATGTATAGTGTCAGATAATGGATTTGAAAAAGCACTGGACATCCTTCTAAGTACATTTCTTCATCTATAATTAATGGAAAATAAAAGGAAAAGCGTGGCAGTTTAAGGAGATTTACCTTTTCAGGTTTTAACCCTTCCAGTAGGGGTCGCCAGAGAGAACAGTGCTAAGCTAGTTTATCCGGTGCATTCGGAGGAGCAGTGTAAACGGTACTGGCCACAGTTGGACCCTTGAGCAAGGACATTAACAACTGCTTGGATGTTATACTGTACGACTACCAGTTGCCCTGGATTAGAGCGTCGGCCAAATTGCACCACTGGTATTCGAACCCACAACTGGACTGGAGAATTAAATCATACAACACCATGATGCAACCGTGTTAATATAATGGATAATTAAATCAGAAGACAAAGTCTGAGCCCATCACTGGGAAACTAATCATTTCTGTTCACTGGCTGTTTGTTAAAACACCAACTAACCCTATATATAGGTGCGCTCTGACCCTGCACTGCAAAACCACACGGGCACCACATTGACGAGATGGCTTCAGATCTTATAAGCCTTCGCCCTATAATAGAAAGAAACTACATACAGAACAACAGAAATCTAGCTGCACATGCGTAAATGACAGCCAAACTTCCCATGAAACATCTTTTAGTATTTCTTAACTACCACCGCTCTGACATGTGAAAAAACCGGCCGATGTCTCCATCCAGTCTGCTGCAACCTAAACGCCCGTTTAGCCCACGTAACTAAAGATCTAATGGAATGTCCAAAAACCAGAGGCAAAAAGTTCACAAAACCTGTTGACGACGCAACTAGAGACAAACACAGAAACACAACCAAAAAGGACAATTTTTTTTTTTTTTACACAATTGTTTGATATATATTTATAGATTTCTTCATAAACATCATAGATACTGAACCATGATAAGCTATATCTAATGGGAACAGGTCTTCAAATTCCTCTCCGTGCCTTCTAAAGTGCACCAGCCAGCCGCTTGCTTAAGGGAAACCTTTACC
>JAYJMA010000022.1:782413-793525 GCA_036873895.1 Parotocinclus cabessadecuia
AAAACCACCCAAAACAAAAAAAAAAAAAAAAAAAAAAAAAAAAAAAAAAAAAAAAAAAAAAACTTCAAAATGCTGGTACAGTATATAAACTAACAAAATGTGTGAAATCAATCTTTCTCTCAAACCAAAATACTTTATTTTTATTTGTCTGCGTATGGCACATCTTGAACTTACTGAGCGATACAGGAAATCACATTGCTAGTTTTCTACCTAGTGCGATGGAAAATGTACTAAAATTAAAACAGTGTAGAGTTCACGGACGCTGCAGTCCAGCAGGCAGGAATTGTGCATGAGTGGGATGGGGAAACGAGACGCCACTTCCCTTTTTATGGGAAAGCTAATTTTTTTTGCTGAGTAATTTCCTTCTGAAGAGCAAACGAAGCAAAACCACGAGGTGTGCGCATTAAAGCGTGCAGCATCTCACCGCGTTGGACGCCGCTAGGGCTGAGCTTTCTCCGGGCCTCTCTCCTCCTCCGTTCAGTTCCCCACCCTCTCTCTTGCCATCCTCCAGCTCAGCACCAGACACGGCACCAGGACCCTTCTTCTTCTTCAGTTTGGCCAGGATGGAGGACTCCCTCTCTGGGAATGGAGGCATCTCCTCCAGCACGGTGGCCTAAACACACAAACAAGAGCACAAACTTCTGACTTCACTATTCTGAACTGATCATTTAACAATGGCTCAAAAGATGGCTTCTAGAGCATTTTTTAGACTAATGCGGATTCAGAAAAGCATTTTGTATGTTTGGATGGGCGAACTTTGTAAGTGTGAAGGCTGGCTTTCCAGAGGGGGAAACAACCCCATTTATAAACTGTATGTATTTTCATTTCAACGACTAAATATTTGATTCATCTAATTTTGTTCACCAACGAATGTCTACACTTGACACAGTAGTGCTTTATAACATACAAGAAGAACATATTGAGGGTGGTGGTCAGGACTATGATTCAGAGGGTTCAGGGTTCAAATCTCATCTCTGCTTGATTCTCGAGCAAGGCCCTTAGCCCACAGTTGTTTGGACTGTAAGACTAAATTACTTGGAAGTCATTGTAGACTGGGACATTAGCTAAATGACATAAATGTAAATATGTTTGCATATGATCACATTATTTTACTGGACACAGAGCGGCTTTCACATAGGGACTCTTACATTACTTCTACATTACTCCGAATATTGATCAATTCTGTAAATAAAAACTAAAGTAGACTAGTTCCAGGCTGATTTATTAAACTATAAGAAGCCAACCATGTTGCTGATTCCTAGTTTAATTTGGGAACAAGGAGAAGGAGAAGGAGAAAAGATCTTCATTTTGTAACTGAGGTTAAAGTAGGAAATAAATGTCGCAATAATTAGCTACTGTAGTCATTTATGTCAATGGAAAACCTCACCAGGATAGTGAGGCATGTGTGCGTGCGTGGTCTCACCAGTACGTCAGTGCTGGCGATGGAGGACAGTTTGAGGTACTCGACAGCTCTCTGCTGGAGCTCCACGTCACTGTTCCTGATCTGGCTGTCACAGCGCAGCACCTCCTGGATGGTGCTCTTGGTCTCGGGGAACAGATTGATAAATTTGATGTAGGCAGACAGGAGGAGAGCACGCGTCGGTACCGAACACAGGTGGAACTTTGAGTGCAGCAGGTTAAACTGAACCAGGGGACTGCAAGAGCAAAAGAAGAATGTAATGCAGAGTGTAATGAATTCATAATTAAGAAAGATAAACATCTCTAAGCAGAACTCAATAAAACATAAGTTGATCCTTCTATAGTCCAAAGAAGCTTGATCAGGAATGATCTTTTTGAAAAGAAAAATATTTTCTAAATATAGATTGGAATCTAGGAGTGGATAAGATGATTTTGTGAGGAATATGGTGGTGTAATACTTTTGCACAGTATTGTATCTGCTCCAATTCAGCACAGCACGCTACATCTTACTGCATTAAGCATTGCTCTATGCTGTAGTGATGTTCCCAATTCTATTTACCGATATGCATCTCCCATTCCAATTTGGAATTACTCTACTACACCTGTAAATTAGTTACACAATGCTGATTCAATTGGTAGGTCCTGCAGAAATGTACACAAGCACTGAAAAAAGTGAGTCTTGCATAAAAGGTCCCCATTAAACCGGAAGAATGTTTTAAATGGGGAACTGAGAACAGACTAGTCTCATATGGAAAGCATGAAACTATATGACAACTATAAAACTGGCTTACATGCGTACTTTGCATGTCATAATGTCATCATCCTGTGAACTCCCCGTCTCCCCTACACTGGTTTAACCAAACAGCTGCCTGTAATGCAGTACACTATGAGGACGAAACAACTAACTCATAAATGGGAATTTTGGGTTACATCAGTAAAGCAAGTTCAGTTATTGATGTACGTGTTGTGTTAAATGTACAGCACACAATATTAGCACCACATTAAACTGTCAGGAATTGTTGTTTGTTTATTTCTCTTCTTTAACATCACCATAGTCATCAGCGGCCATTTCAGCGATACGACATCTCTCCAATATAGCACGTACAAGGTTATATCCATACATAAGTTCATTTCAAGACTAGTCATTTATTCACACTCACACACACGTATATATGGTGATACGGCCTTTTTAATCGGCTGATGCCGATAATTAGAGAGCAGGGTAACCTGCAAAGTTATACTATGCAATTATAAAAACAAACGTTTACACCTGACAAAATTAGTGTTACATAACCAAACCTGCTTAACGTATCGAAAATTTATTTATGGCCTAAGTGTTGTGTTTATTAATGAAAACGAAGTATTCCTGAATTTAACAATATTTATTACGGATTTAAAAAAAAAAATATTTCTCTGCATTTACTGTTGGCCTCATGAGTGCAAGCATCAGCTAACACAGATTATCGTAAAAAAAAGATGAATCACCCCAACGCTAAAATACAGAAGTGTGCAATAATCTTAGGCCACCATTAGATTAGACATACTATTGTTTTAGCAATAACTGCATCTTTCAGCCATATCGGGATTTTTTGGAAGGGGAATATGGTGAAGGCCAAAATGTTATCAGAGCTTACAAAGACTAGAATGAAGATCAGTGGAAAAGAGGATTATGGAGTGACAGATGCACATTATTTTGAGTTGTCGACTATGTTGTATATTGTCATTATACCATTGGTAAAACATCAACTCTAAGGGTGGCCTAAGACTTTTCCACAGTATTGTACACACTGATCCCTAAATCAAGAAAATCATACATGTTCTTTAATAATGTCGAGCCTGAATTACAGACAACAGAACTCACCTAGAGCGTGGATCACCAGCAATCAGGTTACCAAATTCTCCCAGGATGTACCCACCAACCTTCACCATGTTCTCATGGCATGCTGGAGCCTGAAGGGCCTGTGGTAAAAGAAGCAACTCTTAAACACATTTGAATTTCTGCCATACAGCCTCGCTGTAGGGCGCGTGCGTGCGTTTACCTCAAACACAGTCTTGGCTGCGTATCCCTGCACGTCATCACGGTTAATGACAATCTGAATAACCCGGTACCACACTTCCTCGCTCACATAGTCCCCGGCAATGCGGATCAGGTTCAGGATGGTGTCCACGTACCAGGAGTAATCTACAGCATACTTCTCTGCCAGGATGGCCACCTTTAGCACCATTTCCTCACGGATGGAGTAATCCGCCGTCTCCAGGTAGCTCAGCATCTCAGCCACGATCTGCTTGGCGTTGCTGCGGTCGCACATGGCGTAGAGGAGATCGGCCGCTCTCTGACGCACGCTCACGTCCCTCTCTGTCTGAACGAGAAGCGAAGAGAACAATCAGCACAAGAACGGCGACGTTTTTAAAACGGCATGGCTTAGTTAAATACAAGCTTGGCTTAATCTTATCAAAAGCCGAATATGTGGAGCCAAAAGGAGACATCCCACTAAACAAGAGCCAGAACTCACATCGTTGTAATCTTCTCTCGCTATCAAACGAACACTGTTGGCTGTCATGTTAAAATGCCTTTATTAATTTCATTTCATTTTTCACTTATCCTAATCAGGGTCGCGGTAGAGCCGGCAGCATAGGGTGCAAAGCGGGAACGACCCTAGACAGGTTGCCACTCCATCGTAGGGCAAATACACTCACACATTCTCACACTTTAGAGACACCAATTAACCTAACATCTTTGGAATTTTGGTTTTATTGTCAGTTATTTTGTTGTAATCAAAACTTACTAAAATAATGTAACAGTATAATAATGTGGAGACCAGGCAAGTCCAAAGTATCTGTCTGAGGTAACATTTATTCATCATTATTAAATATCAGGAATCCATTAGAACAGAATACATCCATTCTCTCTCTATGCCCAAGTATAATCTGCACTCTGATTGGGTAAAATACAAAAAGTTCCTGTTCTTGTTCAGGATCTAATCAATGAACACTGTTTGTTTTGAATCGTCTGATTCCAAGATTCCACGTGCGTATTTTCGTACATCCACAAAATCTGAAGTTATTTCGATGTTTTCATATTGAATAATAAAAATGGATCGAGTCGATGTTGTTTATATTCAGGTGAATTTGTGTGAGGAGCTCATTTGTTTTGGACCCAGATTTTGGCAGGAGGCATCGTCAGTATTAAAGCACAGGCTTGATTTAGCACTTGTGGACTTGTGTTATGAATAAAGGGAACGGGGTTGGTATATTTGCCGTTACAGGGCATGTTATGTATGGGTACGTATTTCTTTCATAATTAAATGAATCCAATAGGTTTGGCTATCCAAAATAGATGCACTGCAGTACCTAGATCACATTACCTGGAGTTATCAGAAGGAACAAGTCAGATTATATGAATGCGCTCAATGTGTGTGAATACTGATGGGAGGACATTTAGGAAATATCCTGTTACACTTATCCAGACTGAAGGACAGACTGAGGTTTTATCATGGCAGCATGTCACAAGATGCACTCAAGGCAGACGAAACTCGTGCCAGGGTTTCTTGTTACTATTAATGTGCACTCTTTAGATACGAACGAATGAATGGTTTGAATATTAAACCTCTAAAGCAAATTTGCTTATTAAAAGATGACCAGCCACATCACAGTACATACACTTCCTACTGTGTGTGTGTGTGTGTGTGTGTGTGTGTGTATTAGTGTGTTCTGACCTTTAGGGCGTTGATGACTGTCTCGATGTGTGTTTTGACAGCTTCGTGGGAAAACTCTGAGCTGGCCAGCGTGCACATGCTCTCCAAAGCCAGGTAGCGCAGGTTGGTCTCTCTGTGTTGCAGGAACTGACCCAGCTGGTTACAGGCTCGCACCAGCAGGTTCGGCTCACTGCACACACGGATACACAAATGCACACTTAGCAACTTTACACCTAATAAGATCTCAATCCTGAAAACAAAGGAGAACACTGAAGCCCTGAGAACCTTCTCATACTGCAAGAATCCTGATTGTATGTACCATGTACCATGATTAGACCACAGAAGGCTCCCTCTCCCCTCCTCTGGTCGACTGGGGATGCCATGCCACCGGGACTTGGGCACACATGGGCACAAGATCCTAAAGTGAGTGCATGTCACACTAAATAATGTTACTAGAAACGCACATTTTACATACTATTCAGTATTTTCTTAATTATTGACTTATACGCTATAGCTTTCATATTCTACATTTTACTCTACATAAGATATCTACATATTTCATTTCACCATAAATGTTGTGTGTGATATCATGTAAGAAGTTGTCTCTTTATTTAAACTATTACTATAAACATTAATTAGATACCTTATTTAATTCTTACATGACGCAATGAAATTGTAGACCAGCAGAGTCTAAAGCATCTGTCTGAGGTAAAGTAAATAATAAAAAAAAAACTTTTTTCTGTCATTATTAAATATCAAGAATCTTCTCCAACAAAATAAATCAACTATTTCTCTCTAAAATCTGCACTCTGACTGGGTAAAACACAAACAAGTTCCTGCTCTTCTCGTTCAGCATCCAATCAAAGAGCACGATTTGTTCTGAATCGTCTGATTCCAAGTGTGTATTTTTACGTCCACAAAATCTGGGATTATGATTAGGTTTTCACATTGAATAATAAAAACGGATCAAATCGATGTTAATATTCAGGTGAATCATTTTGTTGTGATTCTGATTAAGTAGAGAGAAGAAGGGAAACAATCATCTTAATTCACTTCCAAAAGTTACATTGCCCTAATCATATATATTCCATGTTATATATTACAATATATATGAATACAAATATTATTTATTAATATATTATGTATCATTTAAATTTCTCCGTTTTCTTCTTGTATGAAGATAAAAATGTCTCAATCTGGTCTCGACATGACTCTCTCCCAGCAAAATAAAATTGCTTGGTCGAAACTAAAATTGGAGATCCAATGGACTGAAACAAAGCACATGGTTTGATTAATTATTAACTAGCTGTAGTGTCACCGGGCTGGTTAGTCGCTCTACAAACAATTGGTCATGTTTAAAGAAGTGAAGGCGGCTTGTGGTTCAAGTTCCTGCGGCTGCACCAACAACTCAGACGTGGAAGACAATATCCTGCATGTGACAGGGTAATTAGCTGTGATTAAACAGTGATCCATAATCACACCTCTATATACCTGTCATAATGAATGATAAGAGCGATGGCCTCAAACAGAATCGCGTTCTTGGCGTTGGAGTGCTGGACCTTCTTGGACTTGGGTGGTTCCTGGGCCTTGTTTAGAATCGTCTCCAAGCACTCCACCAGACGACCCTTAACAGCACCATCCTCAGGAGGAGGGTAGCACTGCAGCAGTCGCAGCAGCTTACAGGAGAGCCAGGGAGCAGGAACAAAGTAATAGGTGTAATCCTGCAGGTCAGTGGATGCTGATGATACGATCTGGACCAAAAAAAAAAAAAAAAAATGGGGGGAGAAAAAACATTTTTTACCATCCATCACCCAGGAGGAGTAGAAATACACTTGGGGTCTATTCATAATGCAAATGGCTTTTTCACACCAAGCATTTTCTTTCATATCCATTTTTAAAAATCAACCTGTTAAAAGAAACTTTATAAGCTCTGGTGCTTTACCACTAGCAGCGTGAGCTGTTCTGCCTGACAACCGAGCTCTGATTGGTCAGCCTGATTCCAAACAAGGCAGAAACTGGAACAGGCTCTAATTAAAGATGTTACAGTGTGTCAGTTTCGGATTCGTTGTGTTAATGCACAGGAATACTTTAGTCAAATTTGACATTTTTTTTCATCCGTGAAAATAAAACTGTGTGAAAAGGCCTTTAGACTGCTCTATAACAAAAACCTGAACAGATAAACAAACCCTGCTGAGACGGGACACAGCGAGGGACACGCAGGTCTTAAACTCATCTGGGTTCTTCTGACTGAGGCAGGTTATGAGAGAGATGGCTGCAGTGACGACACCCTGTAACAGGAACACGAGAGAACGACAGAAAGATAACGTCACAAGAATAAAGATGTATTTTAATGCATGCATTGCCTGTTTTTAGGGGTGTTGGAGTGTTTTAAAGACAAGATATATTTCCCCATTAAATTCTTCAATTAAGAAAAACAATACACATTCACAGAGAGAGAGAGTGTCAACAGAATACACACATCACTTTAATAAAATTACATTTGCTCCAGTATGTCATTTCATTTAGATTGAGATTTAAATGCTAATTTATTTAATGAACATATATAAAATACCTATCACTATAACTGATTTTGTTCTCCCTTTTTAAGCTGCATACAAATTGTGTGTAAACGTCTAACAGACATAGTGAGAAATGCAGTTAATCTATCATTATACTATCGTTAAAACTATGTTACATCTAATCTAACTGTGGCCTAAGACTAGCACAGCACCGAATCTCCTCAAACATCAGAGTAAACTTTTCGAAGTATCCCCTAATTATTGTGAACAGTACTTTAACAACAGTACTGGGGGACAAAATAAATGTATTCTGAGCTGTGGTGGCCTTGGGGTTAAGGTACTGGACTGAGCACCAGTACATGCAGGGGTCAAATCCCACCTCTGCCAAGCTGCTTGGATTAGAAGACCATCTTTATCCAGCTGCTCTGGTTAAAGATGTCTGCTAAATAACAATGTAAAAATACTTATTCAAAATATTACTTAGTAAACAATATTAAAATACAGCCTGGAGGTCTAGGCTTAAAATGTCTAGTGTACGCTTTGCATTGGTGTGCTCATTTGTTTTCAAGGCCTTTTAAAACGCTTTAGGAGGCGTCTCTTGCAGGTGCTACTGTCTATACATAATAAATGGATAACATTAGCTTTGTAAGTGGTGTGTAAGCAGTAACAGGAACACATAAAAATCCCACCATGTGCTGATCGTTCAGTAAATGCACCACTCTGGACGTCCACTCTCCCATCAGCACCAGGTCTGGAGAGGTTTTATAGAGACGCAGCAGACACAGAGCAGCAGACTGCTTCACACTGTCCATGGTGTCCCTGCCAAATCAAGATTAGAGATTAACAGATCCAGAACAGCTACTACACAGAGGCAAGAGGAAAAGTTCAGAGTGAGTGTTCATACAGGATTTATTGTTTTAATAAGTAAATAATAACGCAGCACCTTCACTTGTTTTGTTTTTGGTGATCTTTTTATTGGGCGTTCAATTATTTGGCAGCATAGGGACCAGTTAAATGCTCTTATTTCACAAAATTCGATTGAACTGCATTTACACAGCAGTTTTAACCACATTGTAAAAAGCTGCATAGGTTAAGTCAAATTATTGACAGGGGAATCAAGACAGGTCACAATTTTATTTCAAAAACAAAAAGGGAAAATTATACATCTGAATACCCCAATAAGTAATGGGCAAGGGGGCTTGTCTTTTAGGCTATGTCTGGAACATCTTGAAAGCAGCCATACTGGATCAAGGGCAAGTTCTTTCCACAGGGAAGGTGGTCATGGAGCATATCAAAGACTATCAGAATTGTCTCAGCAATCAATTGCTGCAATCAGACTTGCAATGTCTCTTCTTCAAAAGTAAAAAAAACTTCCAAAACTTTTGTTGTTTGTCACAGGTAACTGAAGATGTTTCGATGTAGCTGCCATATAAACTTCAACAACCGACACCCAGAAAGCTCACCAATTCATAGAAATAATCATTCAATAATTGTATTATTGACCTGAGATTAAATCACCAGCACCAATCTACAGGTATAGGCATGACTGCAGCATTCAGCGAAAAAGCATCTTTACTGAATAAAGTAATAACACCAAAACGGAGCAGAACTCCTGAAGTGGACACGTAGAGCATATTTGAGAGACTGATTATTATTGGAATAGAACCCAAACTGAATTTAATCCACTGTTCTATTTAATATACCTGGCACCTGAGCTACTGCACTGTATTTTTTGGCACCGCAGCCTTGCTTGAGACTCATTTAGAAACTGAATGAAGGCATTCCTCATATTATATGCACTTAAGTCTCAGAAATCAGTGAGCGACACTGCCAGGTTCTTGTCAGTCAGAAGAGCTCTGACGTGGTGACGTTTCTGTATGCACTCTCGAGTTTCCCAGACATTGATTAACTGTTGCCGACCCACCACGTTATGAACACCCACTTCCACTTCTCACCGAGTTGCAATTTGTTTTTGTCTTGCGTGAGCAATCCCTCACAGTAAGCAACTGCCTTTTATGTGAGCGTGCAAAGTTGCATTTATGATACCAGGAGGTATTTGCGACGCGAACAGAGAACAATGAAATGTGGACAAACTGAAATGATCTTGAAATATTATTATGAAATATATTATGGAACAATCAATTGAGAAAATAGAGGTTTTCTTTTGTATTACATTATTGATACGCTGGCGCCAAATATGTATATTTTTCTTAAATAGATGTGCACCACTGGCCACCTGATGGTCACTGCTCAGTTTAACGCCTTTGCTAAAAGTCACTGGTTAAAATTTTGAATTAAATGAAATTATTTTGTGTTCTCCAGAAAGGGCTCCATAATCCCTACTCACACAAAGCTTTGATTATTTTTTCTTAATTACCCAAGAAAAACCAAATTCAGCAAATTACAAAAACAAACATTTTGGTTTTGGCCAAGAATTTATTTTAGTATAAAATGTGATGTAAACAATTGGCTTGATGGAAAGGCAGGTTAGGACGAGCTGTAAGAGACATATGATAGAGATCATAGAAGTGGAATGCCATGCTGCCATTGGAAAAATAAACCTTCCTGTTATGGAGTTGAAAACAAGCTTTCTGAATGTAAAATCTCTGACTCATCCCTAGCCGCTAATGATCCTGTGTCATTTGTTCCAGTCCAGAGATGCCGCTTTCATTTTCCATTCCTCTTTCTCGCCACCATCATTTCAGTTCTCCTTACCCTGCCACCAGGATGCGAGGGATCTCTCCAGCGAAGGCTTCAGCCATCTCTCTGCTGCCCACATTGGCGATGCAGTGCAGGGCCAGACACATGAAGGTAGGGTTTCTGCTCGACAGGTCGTTCTTTATGGCATTGTTGATCAGCCTAATCAACTCGCTATTGCTGTTCACCAACACTGAGATGAACAGATAACCCTACGAGAGGCACCAGGAAACAAAACATTGAATCAACCATGGAGGAACCACTAATGGTGATCAGACAGACACCAGGTGTCATTACAGTGGCAATCTGTGCAATCAAACATCGGGTTAATAAATTTGAAATTCAGGTCACGGAAAATATCTCTAAGAAAAATAAATAAAATAAACAAATCTCACCTCACACACAGCTTTGATCTGTAATTATTATTATTATGATATTAGTTTCCATCTGACTGACTACAGCTGTGGTTATGATGCTTTAACTATAATTACTGAGCTCAACTAATACAGCAATCATCATTTATAATCAGATGATATAACAAGCTATTGCAGATGGTACTGTTGCATCATAGTAATTGCATAAACCGCTAAAGTTTTTGGTAAGACTCTCATTTTCATATGGTTTCTCCAAAGTGAATTTTAATCACATAAATAATTTACAGTGGTACCCCAGTTCTTTACCACCTCGAAGCCGAAATTTCAGTCACCTAAATTAAAAAAAAAAACAAAAAAAAACAAAAAAAGTTCATTCAAACCCTGACTCACTAAATTTCACGAGATTTC
>JAYJMA010000022.1:793625-820396 GCA_036873895.1 Parotocinclus cabessadecuia
CCGAAATTTAAGTCACATAAATTAAAAAAAAAAACAAAAAAAAACAAAAAAAGTTCATTCAAACACTGACTCACTAAATTTCACGAGATTTCCCAACCTTTAACACTTAAAAGCTTTGTGTTATTGATTTTGGGTGACTTAAGATGCTATAATACAATTAGTAATAATACAAAAGGGATTTGTTTTGTTATGATATCCCATCATAAAATCAGGAGTTCTTGTACATTACAACTTCATTAATGCATAAAATAGCTTATATGGGGCAGAAGGCTGGGGGTGTTCTCGTCGTTTTCAATTCTCAACAAAAACCTTATGGAATATATTAACAACAAGGTCTATTGATATACTGATATTAATCTTATATATAAAATCTTATTTTATACTGATTTTAATTTTTCAGAAAACAGTCATGAAATTTCAGTAAATGGTTCAAGTTTATACGGCTTACAAACATTTTGAAATCGAACACCCCCTAATTTTTGTGAGCAGTGTTTTTACAACAGCCTTTATGGATTTCACATTGCATCACGTAAACAAACTCAAGGAAACAATTGCAGAATAAAATACATTCCTAGGGTTGTGGTTTGATACATTAAAGAAGTAAGATTTGTTGCTGATTTAAAAAAAAAAAAAAAAATTTGGTTAATACCGACACACATCTTCATAATTTTTGAATCCATCACTGTGCATCAGCCTTGAGAATTCACTTAATACTGTGCACTCCGTTGCGTCATTGGCTCCCCCCCATAAACCCCAGCGCGTCCCTTAACAGTCACTTCATTCTTTTTTCATTCAAGCATTTACCCTCTTCTACCCCAACAACTCAGTACTACCAGTTCCTCTTTATCAGCACGTATACATTTGCTGTCTTACAACCAACATTGGGTCGTGTACATGTGACAAATTACCTTTGGCACTGTAATTATCTGTTTTCCAGCTTCGAAACAGAATCAGTAGTCCCTTAAAAATGGAAGCATGAAGATTTACACAACTAAAGGCTTTGATGCACTCTAGGCTAACGACCTCTAGGCCGAACTACCTGCTTATTCTTGTTGAGAAATAGCATGTCAACATAGTTAAGCTCCAGAAAAGAATAAAATGAACAGGGGTCTGTAAGGCAGCCGTGGGAAAGCAGGCTCTATTTTAAAGAGCTTAGAAAGACCACACAGTCTAAATCCAAGTGGCTTATATGTAACAATAGCTAATATGTATATATTGTTTCTCTACACCAAGATGTGCAACAAATAAACAAAACAAAACAAAACAAAACAAACTGTGCAATATTCTTTTTAAAAGCTCCATCAGACTATATATATACAGTATATATATATATAAAATATTTTAGCTACAATATATTTCTTTAATTCTTTACACCTTTCTACCTCCTCTCACGTGTGCTATGATGATGATGCTGGAACCTCAATTTCCCTGAGGAAGCGATCCCAAAGGGATCAAAGAAAGTTTGTCCTTATCCTTCAATAAGTACTGAATAAAAACATATAAAGTGAAGCTCCCATTAGAGCCTGATGACCAGGGTTCAAAGCCCAGGTAGTGTTAAGCAACCTAAAGCTCAGGTGGTGAAACTACATGCCCTCCAACGAACCGACATCTCATCCATAGTACTGCACCAGACACCAGTGCTACAAAAAATAAATAAATAAATTTAAAAAAAAATATATATATATACAAAAATAACATCAAACTCATTAAGATGAACAAAGCTAGTTCGAATCATTAGGACTTTGTTAAAAACCTGAAGCTGCATCTTACTGCACAGCTTTATAGCGCAATTGTTTGTTTCTTATCTAAGGTGTTTACATCCAGTCTTTTTATGAACGGCAGAAGCACCGAGCTAAAATTTCACCTGAATAAGATAACTGAGCCTTAATATGCAGCGGTGTTGATTTCACATAAAGGTTGCATTTGAGGCAATTGAAACGAACATTAAATTCCATGGTCTGTAAACAATCTTTATCCTTACAATTGCTATAATCAGAATTAGAAAGCAGCTTTCAGGGATTGTTGTTATTGTCAAATAAGCACGTCATTAAATCAAACTAAGCAAAACAGTAAGAATGCTCATTATAAGGAACAAACTACGTCAATAATTATTTTAGCAATGAGAAGAGATTCATGTGACTCCATTAATTTGTGTACACAGTGCATGGGAATTGACTGCATTCAGAGTTTTATAAACTGCAACACATCACAGGTATAAAGTTGAGTTTACTTCATCTGAGCTTGTATTTGCAATAAAGAACCTGGCACTGGACTTGCATGGCTACAGTGCTATGTCTAAGAACCCATTTACACTGCGGCATGTTTATGACTGTATCTGATTAGGATTCGTCGCTGATGAACACCAAAACTTAATTGACTATCAGAACATAAGAGATTTATAATCCCTTACATATGTACCACAGATATTAATGTAATCAGGTGTTATCCGGCACATAGATGTAGTTCAGGAATTTGGACAGATGCCACCGTCCATAAGGGCGGATAAAGATTTGAAAGTTTAAAAAAAATGCACACTGAATGCAAAAGTTTGCTTTTGAAGACTTTGAAGAGTTACTTTGTACTCGCATATTGTATTTAAAGAGAAAAAAATAAAAACAAATGTTCAGTCCGTTAGCACTGCTCAGCTAACTGCCCAGTGGTTGTGGCAGAGACTGACATCATCTCAGCTGAAACGAGTGGCACATCTTAACTCCTACAAGTTTAAACAAGAGCCAAACTTTGCTAATCAATCCTTGTAAGAATTAACTTGGACAAGTTCCAAGGTACGACTGCACACGCAACAATGCTCAACAGCATTTCAGGAGGACAAAAAAACTAAACAAAAACCCAACCCCAAAAATGTTTGTGAGGTGCAACAGCTTTTTTCTGACTATACCCTAGATAAAGAAACCTAAACGCATGGCTAAAACACAGCCTACTCTTAAGTAACAGTTCCCTGTCAGTTGCAGTGTAAACATCTCTAGTGCTGCTTTCCCACTCTGATAAAAAGGCAAATGCTTTTGTATTTTAGACTTGGTGTATGTTTTTCTACCTTCCTTCCCACATGCTCAGATAGTGATTAAGCCGTAGAAAACAGGAATATCCAAACAATAAACAATTAAATGGCCTTCAACCACTTCAGCAGATCTCAGGCTAAAAAGGCAGAAAAGATATAAACAAATACATTGGAAGAAGTTGAGTGTGCATTATTTCTTTAAGGCAGGCAGATGAACAGCAAGCAGATGCTCATTAGAATCGGAATCTGGTCACCAGCTGTCTGTGGTGAAACGTTAATCTGACTTATGCACTTGGCAAGAACACAAGAGTTTAGACTAGACGTGCCTATAAAACCCTGTTTTTACTTTATATTTTATTTCATTTTATGCAAACATATCAGTAAAACCTGAGCCCAGGTTAGTACTGTATGTCCATAGGGTCATAGGTTTAATTACCTGATGGAGAATAATACTGTATTGTGTAGCACCAGATAGCTTTTAATTCTATTACAGTAAATGTTATATCATGGCAGAAGTATGTAAACGACTCTCAAAAATTGGGGGATATATCAAAATGAATTAATTTAAAAAAATGATTTAAAAAAAAGAAAAAAAAAAAAAAAAAAAAAAGAAATATTTTATTTTATTTGAATAAACTCCGATCATGAGAAAAGCAAATGAAAAGTCAAAGAGGCAAATGAGAAGAGAACAATAAATTATCAACTTAATTAAAGTGATTGAGTTGCAAGCAACATTCTACTGTATGAGAGTGCCCCCACATTTGACTGTTCAGTAGGATATTGTGATGGGACAGACAGGATCAGATTATTCATCAGTTCTCGTGGATCCTCTTCGTATTCATTTTAAATTCATCTGCTAATTTTTGTGAACAGTGTATTACAATACAACATTTTCAAGGA
The DNA here is from genome assembly GCA_036873895.1 of Parotocinclus cabessadecuia. NCBI lineage: Eukaryota > Metazoa > Chordata > Actinopteri > Siluriformes > Loricariidae > Parotocinclus > Parotocinclus cabessadecuia. Next base: position 797,542 of record JAYJMA010000022.1, read on the forward strand.
ATCCTGCAATCCTCCCCTCCATCCCCCACCAATCCTGACCAGTTTAAGCAGCGGAACAAATGAATACATACAATATGAATCAATAAAATATATAAATTTCCCGCTTACAAAATTTAGATTTCAGAAAGTAATATCCCATAAATAATTATCCCCTAATTTTGTATACGCAACGTTGTATACATTTTATTTATTTCATGCATATACACTGCTCAGATGTCATTTAGAAATATTTCCCAAATTTTGTGAGCTGTAAATATCTGAAATGAGTTAAGACCCAATTCTGATTCCTAATTTTTTTTTTCCCTCCAGATTATTTCTGGTCTGTAACAGTGAAATATCCTGCCAGGCTCTACTGTACTGCCATGTCATGAAGGATTAAAAAAAAAAAAAAAAAAAAAAAAAATGGGGTGTTATTTGGCTTCTTCTACAGAACAATGCTGTTACTCAGTTTATTTGAGCCGACTATAAGAAAAGCCATCTGAGCCTATGAGTTTGGCTCACAGGAAACGGAGTACTGAAACAATGACTTCACAGGAAGTGCTGCTCCAAAAAGTGATGGCATCATCAAATTCCTCAGCAGGGCAAAGTGACGGACAAGCAGAGGTAAAAGGGAGTGCCGTTAAACAATCTGGCTCATGTCTGGAGGAAAATTATGCCTTGGGTACAAAGAGCAACCGGAGGACTGCAAATGTTTGACAGTGTAATTCGCTCTCTGCTCTTTGCAGTTTCACACGACTCCCTGGGTTTGTGCTCTCTATGCGAGAGCATGCGAGCAACGTGAATCCGACTGGTTAAGTGGGTGGAAGATCAGCGGGAGATGATTAGAGCTCACGGCGAGCAGACACAGCACGATGTGTCAGTCCAGCATTACAGCGAAACCTTTCATTCTGATTCTCTGCAGTACGAATAATATAACACAGATGCACAAAAGGCACAAAGACATACAGCAAACGATTGACAAATATCTATCCTCAATGGAAATGCAGACATAAAAACAGACTTACTATCTGTTTCTCGGTGTACTTGTTGGAGCTGAGCAGGTTGACTGCTTCCATGTGCCCGAAGTCAATATCGTGGCCCAGCAGGAAGATGAAGAGCAGCTTGCAGACATACTTCTTCTTGCTGTAGCCATCCAGAGCCTTGTCTCCCTTAAACTTTGAGCGAATGTTGGCCAGCTCTTTGTTAATTCGCTTGATCTCAGCCTCCTTACTCTTGCCTGAGAAAATAAGCAAGGAAGAACAGGGGCATCAGTGATGACCAAAGAACCAAATCTGTACCCAGATTACCAACGGAAATTGAGGGTCGTTTTGTTTAATATTTGTTTGTAGGTTGTGTTTTTAATAAAGCCAATTTATTAGTGATACTAGAAACCAACCGCTGAATCAGTATGCCAATGTTAACAGAAAATATGAGCAAGCTAAGTACAGTGGAAGCTCAGGAAACTGTCCAGAGATAGAATCCAGTTCATTTCAGACAGCCTGAGGTTTGGTCATACACAGTGATTTTACCCATGATCACAGTTTGAATTTATGTTTAAATTTGGGAGCAAATAAAAAAAAAAAATAAATAAATAAATAAATAAAAAAAAAATTGTACTTGAACATTATTAGCTCAAATCAAGGCTTTGTTTCCCAATCTCAATTTGTTCACGGTTTGTTTTGGCGGAAGGTTTTCAGTTCATCTCTACCTGAGACCATATTAACTGAAAGAAAAAGGTGTGTAACGTGATGCTAATTTTATTTTATCAAGGCCCATTTTGCTGTTATGTTTGAGAAAAGCACATTTCATTTCAATACGTTCCAATAGTGATTGGCGATATGAGAGCAAACTGCATCCAACTACTGGTGTTCCACTACCAGTACCATAAAAATGGATCACCCACTTCTTTAACTGGCACATAGACCACACCCACTCCAAACAGCACAGTCACAAGGCATACTTCAGTGCTCCTGACAGGCAGAGAGGCCACACCCACTGTCTTACAAATTACAGGTATTAGGTTACGACAACAGTATGTGATCTGAAATAATTATACAGGGAACACAACATAATATAAAACTGATGCGTAATTACAAGTTAACCTGAGCGATGAGTTGCCCAAACATATAAAATTGTTTGTCATATTAGCATTTCTTAATCTAACGTGTGGGAAAGTTGGCTATTAACAGACTGGCAGGTTTATGTCTGTAATGGTTACAAGTGCAGGAAGTGTTTTATAGGTTATAGGATAACATGTTTATTATCTTTCCTGAGCTCGTTAGGTTCGAGGTCAAACAGCTGATGAAGAGGTGTTTAATTGTTCATAGGTCTTAGTATAATGATCACTTTGGCTGGCCATTTCCTGAAACTAGTGATCCATATTCATTTGGTTCTGGTCGATACAGATTCCGATACGAGAGGGCTTTTTTCTTTTGCATTAATATTATAATTATTAGTGTTGGTACTGTGTTTAAGGTTATAACATGCTCTCTCGCTTTTTTGACACTGCCAGAATTTTAAAAATCTCAGCGCAATATAAATGCATGACATATCGCCAGCCAGTATACACTGGTAAAGAAAATAAAAAAACTAAACCAATTTTCCATTGAACTGCACCTTAGGTTTACAGTAATCAAAATGTTTATTATTTAAAATGCTTTATGACTTATTTATGACCAAAAGGAATTGCTGATAAACAGATAAAAACAGTTCATATATGATTTATAAATTTGAATGCTTGTTAAAGGTTAACGAACTGGCCCAGAAAATACCAATTTGGTGCATCTCTTCCACACCTGACATTGCTGCTAATAAGCTGCTCACAAAAACATACAGGATATTTCATTCTGAAACCGGATTGGACCCACTTTGCTGCACGCTCATTGCCAGATATGGAACGGAATATGGATTGGCCCTGTTAGTCCGATATCCGATGAGAATGCCTCCAATATCAGACCGGATAATGATATAGCATGGTATCGTACCCATCCCCACCTGAAAATGTGGGAGACCCATTTTGTGAGGATAGTTTGATAGGTAAGAACTTGATGGTTGTGTTTGATTTTGCATTTTAGGTCATTTTAGATTTTGTGCCTTCTTGCCATTTGGAGATAGTATACGAGGAGCTACTGGACAGAATATACTTGGACAATCTGCTTTGAAATTCAAAATCCTAACAAATACAGCCCCGCCCTTTAATGAACCTTACGTACACTGCTCAAACTGGATGCTGGCACAGCCATACAGTGTACATCATTAAAAAATGTGCGACAACATTTTTCCACCACACACCTTACATCAACAGATTTTTTTAATGTTTAAACAGATGTGACAAAAAGTTAAGCAACCCCTCACTCTTGGTTTAGCCAAACCTTCTCCTGTTGTACAGTAGAATAATTCCAAATAAACACAATCACTGCACGTTTGTCCTTTACTGTTTTGTGCTGAGCTGAGCACAGTCATACATTATACACAAGAATGTCTTCCTATGAAAGAAGGTAGGAAGCAGCACCCAGCGTTCTATGGAGTCCAGGAACAGATTACTCACAGGCCTTACCATGCAGCTTGACACCATTACATTGTACATTCATCTTTTTATAGAGCGGGAACGAAAAACACCCATTTAAATTTGCACAAGCCTGAACGTCAGCCATTCAGTAATAACATCATAAACCTCCACAATGAGCTACATATCGGTGCTAGCAGGACAACTAAAGATTTACTCAGAGCAGTTTCTTATCATGCATTATATACACCAAGCAAAGGCATAAAGCAGCCTGGCTAGTGCATACAGAACAGAATACATGTTCTCAACCTGCAAGACCTGCTTTTAGCCAGTGATGCTGCCCAAACGCCAACCACCAGACTGTTTTGGTTAGTTCCAGGTGATTATTTGCAAGTAAGATTAGGAACGAAGGGAACTCAAACAGCAATACAATGTTGAACCCACACCCATTTCAGCTCAGGATTAAGATAATGAAACACTTGTATCGCTCGTAACAAAGTAGTTACATCTGTTGTTGAGCTAGTAGTCTAAACACATTCTGACTCATTCTCTTAAAGGAGTGTTCGGGCTGCGACTTCGTGCTGTCATGACGGTACTACGGACTGAGCACCAAAGCACAACAGGCTAGCACATAAATCATGCACAAATGTGTCTTCTGCCCGGTTCTGACAAAGCCACAGCCATCTGCTTTCTGGGTAGGCAGAACAGCTTCCTCTCACCCAGGCGTCAGACATATGGACACAGAGAAGGCCTTGTAGAACCAAGTTTGATTTTGGGCCTGATCCAGTATCTTAATAGATTGGTACATGCTACGGTGTTGAACTAAGGCTGGACCATATTCTGTAAATAAACATATCAGAAGTTCAATTAAGAATAAATTAAATCACCTGCAATTTAGCATTTCACTCTCTTACAGACACAAAAGCAAACTTCTCAACCCTATCTCTCAAGCCCTCTCCCACCCATTCAGACCATGTTTCTGGGCAAGTGTGTGATGCATAGAGGTGGGAAAAGTTTTTATGAGGGGGAAACAGTTAAAGGGTCTGAAGAACGTGTGTTTAATTTCTACATGCAGAGTTCAGAAACAGTAATAGTAGATGGAAGCAAACTAATTGTTCCTAAAACAAACAACACTGGATTGGGTATCGCAACGATAATGTTTTACAAACAGTTATCCCCATAACTGGTGAGCGGACGATCAGACCCATAGAACCGATCTGTGCTGGTCAGATTTACACTTGCACAGCCCACTAACACGGTCACATAACAGCATAGTGCTTTTACAACTCAGAATTCAGTTCACATGTACGGAGCTTTAAACATGGCTTATTTGCTTGCAGGTTTGTTTATGAGACAGCACAAAGCTAGATCAAGGTTAAGCTAAAGATATTATAAAGCTAGAGACAGTATCAGGCACAAGCCCCTGCAAAATGTCATTAGCAATGAAGCGGTTTCCATTAAATGAAAAGCTGAACCGAAATGCATCTGTATGCGATTAATCATTTATAATTCTTAGACAGAAAGAATATTTGAAGCTGAAAGTCATATTTCACCACAAACAAACAGGTTTTGTCTGTTTTGCAATTGGCCACAAGTTTTCAATTGTTACATCTTTAATATATCTCGATGTAACAATTACTTAAATAACAAATACATTTCACTGGGCTGCATTCCCTACATTGATAAAACTTTTTCAACTGTTTTGCATAACCTTACCAGCTGAATGCATATTATTTCTAAAAGGGCTCAGTCATGACATCCCAGTACATCATCTTTTCCAACACATTCTGTTAAATAAAGATGGCAGTGTTAGACACAGTGCAGATATAAACACTGCAAACTAAGCACTCTGATCCAAATGATCAATGTTTTATCCATGCGCTGTATTGTAAATCACTAAACAACACATGACTCTTCATAAAAGCTTGTCTCTGCGCCAATTATTGTGTGCTGTGACAGAGGCCCTGCATTCAGAGGTCATACAGGACATTATGAACGCATGGGAAAAGTGAAAATGAAGAATAACGGAGTATTTCTACAAATCAGACCCTCACACCTATAGATTCTGAAGAACCAAGCAGAAAGCATTGTCCTCAGATGCAATTTATACAAGGTAATAATAAAATAAATGCAACATGCATTTAGTACTGACCAACCAACCCTCCAACTGTACACTGCTCACAAAAAATGAAGGGACATTGAAGTGAATATGAAGCGATTAAAAAGAAAAGAAGCATTTTATTTTATTTAAACAAGATAAACAGAAAAGCAAATGAAAAATCAAAAAGTGGTTCAATTACACAAATGAGTTCCAAATCGTATGGTGATTGAGTAGTAAGTGATATATTCACAGGGGTGAACAGAAGCATGTCAAACTGTACGAGAGTGCCCCCATATTTACTGGTCAGTAGGTTGTATGGTCACACAGGAATGCCAAAAAACACTGACAGTGAGGGGATGTGGAAAGGATCAGATTGTCCAGCAGTTCTTGTGGGATCCTCTTCATATTCATTTAGAAATAGCCCCTCATTTTGTAAGCAGTCTATATGAAGCACAGATTTTATCCATATTACATCAACTCAATATGAGGGTGTTTACATGCACTTAATGCAATCATCCATGGGTTTACATACACTTGAATAGTCGGACAAAGGAAAAGCAGGTTTACATGAGTCAGGCAATAATCTGATTTCTACTTTCTCCATCCAACCAATAATCTTTACAAAAATATTCAAACTTTAATATTATAACATTTTCTCAAGTATATACTGTGTTTCAGGGTCTCCACGCCACAAAGCATCCGATTGCCGTTTGCTGCCTGTAATTCCTTGGCAAGTTTAGGCTATTTCCAGGGTTGCCAGATCAAGACCTCCCTTAAAAACCACGCTAAAGTCAACCGAAAAAGGCTTTAGCATAAATGACCCTTGCAAACATGGGGAAGGTTTGTGCACATGCAGACTGAAAAAAAAACAGATCATAATCATCCAACTTGACATGCATGCTATGAGTAATCCGATTACTGGAGTGAAATACAGCTTTCTTTATCGAATTTCTAAAAACAACAACATTAAAAGTGTTTTACTTTATAGGCCCTAGCCACTGAACACAGGCCTTATAGACTAACCACAATACGTTGTTATATGTATCCACGTTTTAAATGTTAAGTGCAAAATGGTCACAGCACATAGCTCATCAATTCTTTCTTTTGACATCAGCTACAAGCTAATCCTAAAACAACCATTGCAAGTTCACGGAAATGATGGCAATTCTTGCTACATGGGAAATAAAAGTACATAGTTAACATTATCCATTGTTAAATCCTGTGTTAGTCGTTCCCTACAACAGTTCATCATGCAGCATTAAAACTTCTACACCAAGTGAAGAATTGTTTCAGACAAGTCGTAGTTATAGGTTTGTTACAGTACTCTATATATAAAGAGAGACTACACATTTAGGGATGATTCAGATCACAAAATGCAGCCAAACCAAACCCAGGCTGTGACGTCAGACACCGCTAACACAACCACTTAGACAAGAGATATACTGGACTGAGTGAATGGGAACAATCTGATACACACATTATCTAAACAAACAGACCATACTTCTGTGGTTGACAGATATCAACCGTTAAGCACAAGCTTGGGACTGTGATCAAAGGCTTTCATATTCCGCCCACCATAACTGGTGTCGAAAATAAATAAATAAAGATTGGGACTGGCAGTGTTCATGCGAAAAAGAATATCGCACAAAGTTTACGCAAATAACACACTTCAAGCAAGAATGTTTCTGCTTATTGTTCACGTTTCACATCTCATATGAAACCAAACGTTGTGTGATGGTTCCAGACCTGCATGTTATTGAAATTAATCAAGTATCACAATCATTCCAGGGATTTTTTTTCCTTGTAGATTGACAGCCAGTATTCTTATAAACAAGGAGCTACATGTGGCTCAAGACCAAATACCATGGTCTATTGTTTCTGTGTTTATTGCCATATTAGCACACTGATAGTAGGGACCGTAATCCAATTGTTTTCAATTTAGTCCACCTTAAATAAAATATTGACAGGGGACGTCTCTCCGAATTCAATCTATAGGAAATGGTATGATCAAAGAAAGGTTGGAATGGGTGGGAAATTAGCAGAATTAAGTTATTTAGACTAAACAGACAGCCAAGCAACCTAATTTTAATATCTGAGGCAAATCAACCATTCTGAACAAGTCTAAGACCATTTTTATCTCAAAATTAACATTTTAACGTTGTTCATTACAAATAAAATAATCAGCACCCGAGTGAAAAGAACAATCTTTTTAAAAAACAACTGTTTCGGAATTGTATTATAGTAATAATTGAATTCATGTTCCCTTTCGAGCCGCATGGACTCCAAGTTTTATAATCCAGGTGATCAAGTGCGATTTCAAAAAGTAACCTATGCCGTTTTGCTTTATGTAAGGTCGTAACAGCACCATAAAAGCACGGTTTATTTATTTAATTAACATCTAGGCCACCCATGGAGGATGGGTCCCCTTTTGAGTCTTGGTCCTCCCAAGGTTTCTTCCTAATACTTTCAGGGAATTTTTCCTTCCTACTGTCGTCCTAGGATTGCTCAATTTGGGATTGGATTTTTTAAAAATAATATAAGATTGTAAAGCTGGTGAGACAATGCTTCATTGTAAAAAAAAAAAAAAAAAAAAAAACACTATATAACTAAATTTTATTTGAATATCGACAGCATTCAAATGAGTTCACACCCGGTCAACTTGAAGCCACCATTTAAACTGGGAGAAAAGCAGAGTTTACACAGAGTAGATCTACACACACATGGGGAGAACATGCAAACTCCACATTCCACACATGGGGTTGGATCGAAGGCTCAAGCGATGCTACTTATGACGTTACTGAACGCTTGGCTTTCTCGGTCTTCAAGTGCCCCATAAATAGTCAATGGTCAGTAAAATGAACACAGCAACAAATACTAACTGTCTACAAGCTGAATTTATCTATCAGAACTGGAGATTATAGAATTAATATTAATTAAAAAATTCTACTAAGGGAAGTGTTTATCTATAGGATTCTCCGGATCACCATACTATTAGGCACCCCAGCTTTAATAAGGACTCTTATTAACGACCCCTTTTACATGATAAAAAATATTAGGACTGATTTCTAACGATTAAGTCATCGTGCACAACATGCACTAAAGATTAAATCAGTCTTAATCGTAAAGCAATGCTGAGCAGCTACTCTGCTCTTTAAGCACGTAGCAATGAAACCGGTGACCGAAAAAACATCAAAGAGCGACTTACAGTTTCGGATGTCCGAAATGAACACGGCTAAGCCGCGCATCCCGTCTCCCTTCGACACGGCCGGCATGTTTGCAGCGTTTCTCTCCTCTAATGACTTCCAGATGGAGAAAGATGGTCAGCTGGATAGCAGAAAGCAGTGCTAGCTCGGAAGCTAACGTCCTAACGCTAGCTTACTCGCTAAAGTGGATCCCCCAAGTCACGAAGGGCCGAATCCGCCTTATTTACGGTGATATTAAACGCTGTCGTGTTGAGTGCACGGGACCGGGACACTGAGCTTTAGATTAACGGTAGAAGAGCTAGTTAGCTAATTAGGTCAGAATCTCCTAAAAGACTCTACGCTGCCTCAAATTCATTCAAACCCTCCACCAAAAATGACGACGCTCTCATCCGTTCCGAATCCCAACGCCCTTAATGTGCAGCACACAAACTGATTAGGCTGGACGTTTCACGCGCTTCACGTTTCACGGTTATTAAACGAGTCGTGCGAGCTAGAAATATCAAAGACGGTCTCTCGGTTTTCTCCTTACCCCGAGTCAGCTAGCCAAACAGCTAGCTAGCCGGCTAGCTACATCAAACGGTCCGAATACATCACTAACAAACCGCGCTCACACACCAAACCGGGCCGCTTCTGCTTACACAAGTATGTCTACTTAGATTAAGCTACAATTTCACACGCAGGCCGTCAATAACAGCGTCGCTCTGGCAGTATTCGTTAGGTCGATATTAACGGACACGGCTCGTGACAGAACGGGCAACTGGGCACGGGACGCGTTTTATTTTTTTTACTACGGTTGAGAGACGAAACCTCAAATGAATCGATTCTTCGATTCCAGGATTGAAAATGAAGAGTCAATTTTAAAGCTACAGAGTCGATTCCGCACAAGGCCGAAAGATTCATTTGTTACCGTGAGTGGGTTAATGACAAACACGTGCTCGTTTTAAAGATGTTTTTTTTTTTAGATTTATATGTATTTTTGCAGATATTGATTATGCAGATAAGGAAATTAATGACTAAATAAATACTTAATTATTGTTAAATAATTACATTCAAAGTAAGTACGCTGATTTCACAGTATTTCAGTGGATCACATTTATTTTTAAATGATCAAATAAAATGTCAGGTCAATTAAATTAATCTCCACAGAAATTATTTCTAGCTATGATAAAGACATTTAAATAATCAGGAATGCAGAGATAGATAGCTGTTTGAAAGCCAGGGGATTGTTCTCCATGCCGAGGCGCAGAACAGCACCCCTTTGCCAGCCCTGCAATAGGCACACTTCCACCTGCAGCCTGTGTTCTTCAGAGATATGTGATAAATCCACAGGGTTAACACTTTAAATTAATTAATAAGATTAATTATTATTATTATTATTATTATTATTATATAATGACACGAAGTGAATTCCAAGTTTGTCTTCCCTGCCTGAATAAAATGATTTATTTCTGTTAGAATTGTATTAGTATATCAATATAGGGCATACTTCTAAATAAAATATCCCATAATGAAATATCCCCTAATTTCTGTGAGCAGTGTATATGTTTAAATTCATTGTACTATTTACCCTGCACAGGACAAAAAAACAAAAGACATAAAACCTTAAACTTAATTAGGCAATTCACTGAAAGGAGCCGCTAAATATTTCTTTCTTTCTTTCTTGGACATAACATTATACCTGTCACCTTGTGCTTTATAGTATACTTTAAACAAGACGTTGTTTAAAGAAGAAACATAATTAAAAAAGTAATCAAATAAACAAATAAAATTGATTGACATTAAGTACGTAATTGACCTATCATTTATGGAATCGATTCCTGAATTCGATTCAATTGATACTCATCAACTCGGAGTCGATTCAGCAACTTCTGGAACCGAACAGCTACCTTCTCTCTGAACAAACCCCGCCCATTGTTGCGATTGGCCGTACGCTGCCATGTCGTCATTGTGAAAAGCAAGTATCGTAAGATTTTTTTTTGTACTTTATGACCGAACAAAACTCTGACTGATGATGTGCACAATGTTCTAGCCCCCTTTATATCCACCAATTATATTCACGAAACCACGGTAAATAACATCTGAATGGAGAACCAGCTCTGATGTAAGGATTCTCAACATGAAGTCTTCTGCTTATGAAGGCATCGTCTTTATGTCCATACTATAAATCCTGATAATACTAAACCTAAACACATGTAAGCGACTAAACATGTGCTTGTCCACTAAGAAAATCATGTAAATATGCCCCGCCCATTGTTAAGATGAAGCTAAATGTGTATGGCATTGCTGTGAAAAATGCATCAGTTTATAAATCGGTAAAACACGGTTTCTGTTCCTGTAATAAATTCAGATATGGCTCAGTGGTTAAAGTACTTAACTGCTGACCAGGGTCAAGTCCCAGACCCACCAAGATATCACTGGACCCTTAAAAGGTCCTTAACTTTCAGCTGCTTACCCTGTTTTTTCCTGATAAGGGTCAAGCACATGGGTCCATCTCCCGAAAAAATAGGATGTGGGTATATATGTGCCTTAGATGGGCGCCAGGTTATCACAGTGCGAGGCGTGTTGCAATTACAGTACCTGTGGAGGATCTCCTTTCTGGACCCTCCCTCCTTCAGACACTCAATTATGCCTGCATAATTGTTCTCAACACAGTCAGAATGAACCTAGGTCCCTCTGCTGGTGAGCTAGCATATATTGTTTACTGCGCCCCTGAGCGCCTAGTTGCATGGATTGTACTTAATAAAACGACCCATTGACTTCCCACTGATAAAAAAATTAAGATTTGTGAGAATTAATTGTGGCGTATTTTCTCATATCACCTCTTTTGTTCATCTTTCTCAGGTTTCTGGTGCCTCCCACTGTTCATCACTACCAGTCGATTCACTTGCTAATACTAATGATTGTCACATCCCATTAAAAACATCCTGTTCTTCAGTCACCCTTTTCTGTAATGCAAAGGCTTGATTATGCTGAAACAAACGTCTTCGCTAACTAAAGCCATTTGGTTGACTGGTTAAAACACAGGAAAACCTACACATTTATTTTGAAGTAAATATACTCGTATACGATGTGATAGAATTAGAGCTGAGTGTGGAAATAAATTAGTCAGATAAAGTCAACAAAGTTAGAGGCTGCTCAGCCCTGGACCTTCTTGCTGTGAGGTGATATGGTTCCTCTTAGGCTATGCTAGGTGGGATAGAGACCATCTTTCGACAGCCATTTGGTGACTGCCACAAAGGCCAGATTGGTAGAGTGCTGCATTGATGGTTGACCTTCTGGAAGATTATTTTATTTGCACATTGGATCTTTGGAGTTTAGACAGAATGGCCATTGGGTTCTTGGTCATCTCTCTTATCAAGGCCCTTCTCCCTTGATTAATTAGTTTGGTGGGGCGGCCAGATCTAGGAGTTCTGGTTGTTCCAAACTTCTTCCATTTAGGAATTATGAAGGTCCTTGCACGCTTTCAGTGGAGCAGAAGGTTTTTGTAGTCTTCTCCAGATCTGTGCACAATCTGCGCAGCTCTACAAACAGTTTTTCTTTGCAAAAAAATCTTTTTTTTTCACTTTATTATTATGAGGTATTGAGAGTTTCCAAATGATTTTTATAATCATTGTATACTAGTTAATGAGGGTCCTTCATATTTAAATACTGAGTTCAATTAATCGATTCATTTGTGAACATCTAAAACGGTACAGAAGAAAATGGATGTCGGTAATTCAAGGAGAACAGAAAATAAATCTTGCTGCATCATATACAAATACAAAATGTTTAAATATATACATCTAATTTAAAAAACCTCAAACATTTATAGAAACAAGTTTAAGCTTTTTATTCTTCTATGTACCTTTTGTAAAGCCGAGCAGCATCAATGGATAGCGTATGTAAATAGAGCATTGTCGTGTCCAATCACTGACCGGAATCCAGAATACGTGTGGAAATTTACGCTTAAGTTCAGCCAATGAGAACTTGAGCTTACAACTGTATGTGGGTTTTATGGGTGGGATCTGTTTATATTGGGCCAATCAGAAAATGACTGAGTGTGGGCGGGATAAAGAAGAAGGTTTAATGTTCTGTGCGCGCTCCCGGTGCCTCTAACAATTCATACGGTGAAATGGCGGAGACAGGAGACAGGATGGAGGTGAGTGAACCAAGCGCAAAGACCAACGGCCCGGTGAGGAACAACTATGATGCTTTATTTTTAATATTGTATTGGTTATTCGTGATATCTAAGGCGCGTTAACGTGTTTTACCAACCAGTGCGATAATTGCGTAGCTCGGTCACATCCATGATGGAGCTTCATCCATTTTAGCCAGCTTAGCCATTGTAACTAATTCTGAACTTAAATAAATAATTGCGTTTACAGACCAAAGTGACTCGACCTAAGACGTCGTTTCGCGATTTGCCTGGGAACAGTTAGACGTTTTCTTGTACGTGTTTAATTTCTCGCTGAATCACACTAGCCAGCTAAGAGACCGCATGGGATTTATTTTAGAACCCACTCGTATTCCGGTACGCACCGCCTCCTTTTTCATGCTATTGGCTCCTACCATAGCGTTTGCTGTTCTCTGGTTGGATTCTGCAGCGCTGGATAAAAGGCGGCTGTATGTGAGCCAATCCTAGTACAGTGAGCGGATGTTGTCCCTAAACGGGTGCAGAATATTGAACGCGTGGGTCTTGACTCACCGGCTAAATTACATTTTAATATATATATATGCTTGAAACGCTACCAAATGTTTCGGCATTTATTGAGACGAGATGAGAACATCGAGAGGACGTTTTAGTTATCAGGTTGCTGCACGTTGTTAGCTAGGATGCTATTGCTAATTGTAATGAAGCTGATCACATGGTTGAGATCCTGTATGATGAGTTTCTGAGACGTGAAAGGACAGTGGAAGTAAAATGCAGTTTTATACAGGGCATTTCCAGTGGTGAAAAATGATAAACATTCAATATACATTAATTGGTGCTACTTGTATATAACGATGGATCACCAATTAAAGGTGCGGTTTGCAACTTATGCATGTAGTCAAAGCACAAAAGGTGCTGGATCTTAAGAGGGGTTATGAGGGACTCAACTCCTTAAACGTAAGGACAACAGAGTCTGTTACCTTAACTGCGACTCCTCCATAGCTCGAGTGCCTGTAACACATGAAAGGAAAAGTATACTCAGAACGACATTCACTCTTTCAGAATTACTAAGCTCTTTAAGACTCAGTGCATTATACAGTGTGCAAAAGTTTGAACCAACCTTTATATGAGAGGGAACCCAATTTTTCAATGGTGCATCCTCTTAAATATAATGCAACCTGAAAGTGCGTATAAAAACTGAAAGACAAACCGGCTTCTATAGGCTGCACTGGCAAGTATGTAGTGTGCACTCCCCTTACACTTACATCTGGCAGCTTTATCATTATTGCCAAGTTGACCTTTTAGGTTCTTAAGCTTGATCAGTAGTGGCCTTTTTGGAAGGTTAGCAGACAAAAACCAATAGGTGAAAAAGCTCAGTTATGCTAATGCTCAGAAAGATTGGAATGAACGTCCGGTGCAAAAGCGGATTGTGAGACTGATCAAAGTTTGAATTTTTGGGTTCCTTCATTATCAGTACTTTGTTGTTGTTAAAATAACACATGGCTTTGGTTCAGAACGTGCCATTTAAAAAGTACATCTAAAGAAAGTTGAGATGCTGCCATTTGGTGTCTTTAGTATTTTATGATCCTTTACGTAGAAGTGCAATGAATTTGTGGTCATGTATAGGTATATGATTTTTGTATAGGATTAAGGAAAAATGAGACTAGTCAGAGGGAGGAGAAGAGCGCACAGATGGTGAAAGAGCATCTACACACTCGGTCACTAAATGGGAGCTCCTTCAGTTTGGAAAAGAGGAAATAAGCAGCACAAACTTTGACTGTTTGGGATTACTCGATTTCTAAAGCCTTCAATTATCTGTAACCACTATTTATGTGACAAATCAATTAAAAACTGCAAAAAAAGGGACTTGAAATGATCCTTGTGTGAGCATGTGTGCAAGCAAATAATTAACGGACTTCCTTTTGTTTCCAGGTGTCACAGGGAGAGAGCTCTGAGAAGCCTGCTGCTGAGGACATGACATCCAAGGATTACTACTTCGATTCATATGCTCACTTTGGCATCCATGAGGTTAGTGTGTGTGTGTGTAATCCTGGTCTCTGGCTCTTGACCACAGCTTGCTGGATAAAACAGATCAGTCTTTGTTGAGAAGCCTCATGGCCTTTGTGTTCTTGCAGGAGATGCTTAAGGATGAAGTGCGGACTCTGACGTACAGGAACTCAATGTTTCACAACAAGCATCTGTTTAAGGATAAAGTAGTCCTGGACGTGGGTAGTGGGACGGGCATCCTGTGCATGTTTGCTGCCAAGGCCGGTGCCAAGAAAGTTATCGGGGTGAGTGGCTTCTGAGAACCTGCTGTGAAGGCGATTTGAAATCTCAGTACGAAGTACAAAATATATTAATGAACCCTGTGGTTTGTCTGATTTTTCAGATTGAGTGCAGCAGCATATCAGACTACGCTGTGAAGATCGTCAAGGCCAATAAGCTCGATCACAGTAAGTCCTTCCTTCGATGTACAACTTGAACTCTTAAAGGGCGACATGACACCTCACGACTTGACATAATAAAGCAAACAATGGGTTAAAATATGTGAGCAGCACATTTTCCATGTAGTGAGCAAGGAAATGGTGATTTAAGTTACCACACAAGATCTATTTCTTATTACTTATGTCATTTGGCACACTTCCTTATCTAGTGACCTATAGTTTATATTCTTTCAATCAGTTGTCGTTTAAGGGCCATGTTCAGGGACCCAACAGTTGCAGTTTGTTAGAGGTGGGATTTGAACCCTGGACCCTTTATTCCAGTGTCTTAACCACTAGACTTTCACAGTCCCTCCTGTTATTACATATTAAGTCGTAAACACTCAAAAGGTGCTTTAAAAAAAAATCGGGGTGATCTGGCTTCCTCCCACATCTCAAAGAAAAATGTATTAAATATATTAGTTATGGAATACTGGGGGGAAAGGTCCCTTAACGCAGAATTTCTTTGTTTCAGTTGTGACCATTATTAAGGGAAAGGTGGAGGAGGTGGAGCTTCCAGTGGAGCAAGTAGATATCATCATCTCCGAGTGGATGGGTTACTGCCTCTTCTATGAGTCCATGCTCAATACAGTCATCTATGCCAGAGACAAGTGGCTGGTGAGGGCCTGTTTTATTGTCCCTGCACTCTCCATTGTCCAAGTCCCAATGTAAAATTTATGTACCTGTTTTTTTTTTTCTTCCATCAGAAACCTGATGGGCTCATATTCCCTGATCGAGCCACCCTGTACGTGACGGCTATTGAGGATCGACAGTACAAGGACTACAAAATCCACTGTGAGTTTGTGCTTGCAATTTAATGCCACGTTTGCCAGTGATTTGAGACGTCGCTCTGGGATGATTTGTTTCCATGTGGATTTAAAAGCCTATTTTCTGTGACAGGGTGGGAGAACGTGTATGGCTTTGACATGTCCTGCATTAAGGAGGTGGCTATCAAGGAACCTCTGGTTGATGTTGTGGACCCCAAGCAGCTTGTCACCAGCTCTTGTCTCATTAAGGTAATTTGTGGTTACACTGCTCTGTACTATCTACTAAGCAGCGTGTAATATAGGAGGGGAGGCCAAACATGGTGATCGTTCAGGAAACACGCTCGTCTACTCCTTGAGGTGATCTGTGCCAATCCAGGCCGCCATAGCCTTGGCACTCAAAATGTGGGTTTGGGCCAAGGTCCAAAGTGTTCAAGTGAAATTCAGTCATTTATTTCTGTAGTGCAGAATTATCTCAAAGCAGCATGAAATTGTCTTCTGAAGCTAAAGTCCAAATCGTACAAGCCTGGGGTAACGTGAACATGACGAATGCACTTTAAAACCTACAGCGGTTTCAAATAAATAAAACATGTATAATCTTAAATGTGACCAGTCAAAAGCTTAGCATAAGCAAAATGGTCTTTGGTTAATTCCTAATAAGGTGGGTGATTATGGTAACAAGATTTCACAAGACTTAGGAAAGTGATTATGCAAAATGTGCTGCACTTCATTCATTTAAGCACTTACAAGATCCTTGATATAAAAAAAACAAACAAATTGATCGCAATACAATAAAATTGTCATATTGCCGACTCCTAATTGGAATCATTAATTGCAGTCTCATATGGTACAAGTTTTTCTTCCCTCTTGTTGTTTTAATCTGCGCTGAGCCTGTTTAACATGAACCTAAATCTCTGTTAGGAGGTGGACATCTACACGGTCAAGATCGAGGACCTGTCCTTTACGTCGCCCTTCTGCCTGCAGGTGAAGAGGAACGATTACATCCACGCCCTGGTCACCTACTTCAACATCGAGTTCACGCGATGCCACAAGAGGACCGGCTTCTCCACCAGTGAGTCACTCCAGGATTTTCATAGCAGCAGAGCCACAGATGATTAATCCGGCTTTGTTTGAATTTCAGCTGATTGACTTTCATTACTTTGTAATACATGCATAATATTTACACTACAGGTTAGGAACTGGGCTTTTTATATCTTAATCAAGATGATTCATTTTATCCCCACCAGGTCCCGAGTCTCCCTACACTCACTGGAAGCAGACAGTGTTTTATCTGGATGACTATCTGACAGTGAAAACGGGAGAGGAGATCTTTGGAACCATAAGCATGAAACCCAATGTTAAGAATAACGTAAGTACTTTATGCTTTGTTTTCAGGATACTAAGTCCCTTTAGTGGTGTTTCTAAATCTGTGGTCCCTGAAGGTTGACTATACAATTGTTACTTAAAAAAAAGTCCTATCACTCTTTCACTGGCTCCCAGTTACTTTGTTTTTTAAAAAAAATAATTATCCTCACATTCAAAGCGCCATGGTTTAGGTCCCTTGTATTTGGTGATCCTCGTCTCACATTATGCTCCATCACATGCGTTGCAGTTTTTGGATTCTAATCTACTTGGCTGTTCCCAGGTTTAGGCTGTCCACTTTTTTGGGGGTGTTTTTTATTTATTTATTATTTATTTACATTTTTTTATTATTATTATTATTGGATGAGTTCGTTTACTGTTGGGGGGGGGGCTAAAGTATCACTGTCAACCCCAGACCAGCCCCTATTGAAACATGGGGTAAATAGGGGTGTAACACATTGTGATGTGTCATTACATTGTGTGTTACATTGTCATGTAACCTACTGTTAAAGTATTCGTATTCATATTAAGGAGAAGCGTAATAACATTTAATAACTGGTTTTTAAAGTTTTTTTTAATGCAATATAAAACCAGGATTTGCATGAAGTTAAGGATTAGGTTGTGTTACTAATGAGCTACAGTAATCACAATGTCCTTGAAAGTCCCCACAAGGATAGCAGGATGATGTATAACGATGAGGATGCATTTATTTATATAACACTTTTTGCAGTGGTGCATTCATCTCAAAGCAGCTTTACAATATTTTAATTGAGCAAGCCTAGGGCAACAGTGGAAAGGAAAATCTCCGTGAATGTTGAAGGAAGAAACCTTGGGAGGAGCGATATTATTGTTATTACTACTACTATTAGTGGTAGTAGTAATGAAATGGTTACATTTGTATTAATAGTAAAATGAGTAAATGATTAAAATTAACTAATGTAGAAATGTGAGAGGGTAGCTTTGTGTTGCCTCACAGCAAGTGGAGTGGTTCAGATCCTGTCATTAGTCTGCTTGTCCTCCTGGTTTCTGTGAGGGTACTTCAGTTCCCTCCCAATGACTTGCTTTAGGCTGAATTGATTGCATGTCCTCGTCTAGCTTCAAAGCAAAATCTGCCATTAAATTGACCCTTGACGGTGATGTTAAATCCCAATTAAAAAATCCCAGTATATAATCATACTGTCTGGACAATGCAGTAACTGCCCTTTGGCTTAATGATTGTTTCTTTTACAGAGAGACCTCGACTTCACTGTTGACATCGACTTCAAGGGTCAGCTCTGTGAGATGTCCAAGACCTCCGAGTACAGGATGCGTTAGATCATCATCAGTAGCGTGTGTGGTGGGGTAGGGGGCGGTGACTTCAGAGGGAGCTCGGTGCATGTTTTGCGTGTGACCTCGTTAATTTTAGTGGATCACTGATACCTCTCGGCTTTTATACGGACACTTTACGTTTGTGAGCGACGACTGCGCCTGGACGAGGAAGCTGGGCGTGGCGTTTTTATTCCGCTACAGTTTCGTCACGTTTCTTTTACCTGGTTTGGCCTCTGCTTGGTGAGAAGCGTCGAGGTGCACACGCACAAATCTGCACTGCCTCCCTCTCGCCTGTACGTAGTGTTCATGTTCAGCCATGGCAACCCGTTGTGCAGTCATGAATCCTGACGATACGGACACACATCTGTCCATTTTTTTTTTGTTGTTGTTGTAATGTTTAGTTCTTTAAGAGAAGAGCCTCCTCTGATGGTTTGCTTGCCCCTGTTTGTCAGCATGTCTCTGTTTAAGGGGCAAAAGCGAGTCAGTCATTGGTGTATTTTTGAAATTCCATTTGATAGTCCCATCATAAGTGTCTTGTTATGAATTCAGGTTGCGGTTACATTCCTGGTTCTCTTTGGCGCGAAGCAGAACGTGCCGTACTTCTGGCTTTTTCTTTTTTTAAAACATTTTGCATCTCGAAGCGAAGAGACCCCAGGATGGACGCACCTGTCCTCTGGCCGAAATTCAACCCGACCGTTTCATTTGGTGTCCTGCCACTGTTGGACCCATGTCCACTGATGAACAGCTGATCTGCCTGGTTTGTCTGCAGCAGTTTCTGCTGTGAGCACTTAACCTTTGTGGATGGTTTGTGAATTAGACACTGGCCCATTCTGTAAAAATCTGATTACGTCTACTTCTGGGCTTGAGAATTTTCCCATATGGCTAAAATGGTTGCGGGAAGCACCAATTATTTGGCCATCGAACCAGTGTTAGGTTTTTCATTTGAGAATTCATTGTTGTTCTGAGGCTGGGCTTAACATCTAAACTACCCGTCCTTAGTTTTAACATGGATAGTTAGTTACCAGTTTGTTTGTCACTGGTCTGGGCTGTAACTGACTAGGATTGTCCATTAGTATGTGTATTCAACTTTTCTGCTTTTTTAATAAAAGAATAAAATTAGGAAGAGAACTGCCTGTTTCCTGATTGTGTACACTTGAAACAGTTGCTTTGCCCACAGTTTGATGTTTTCTTGATTTAGCAATTTTACCTTAAAAAAATAAGGGTGGAAAGTTTTATTTTATTTATTTTTTTTAGAAAACCCATACAAACTGCACATGAATACAATTTTAAACGGAACAAAGTGCCTCCCTGCAGTTAAAAGAAAGGGTCCCTGCTGAAAATGTGCTGTGCTCCTTTGAGCTTGCCTGGTTGTGCCCTCTGGTGTTCAAAAATGCATTTGCATTAAATGGTGTAAACAAGCAAAAACAATTTGCATCATTATGCCTTTATTTGTGATTTTTTTGGCTCTGGATAGTAGGAAAGCAATATAAATCTGGTAATTTAGCAGCTGCTCTTATCTTGAGAGCCTTAAAACAATAACAGGTAAAGGTTTCTGTTCAAGAGCCCAGTTTTGGCATCTTGGCAGTGCTTGGACTTCTTGGAACCGAACTCCTTTCATTCCTGAATTCATTTTACTGAAGCATGATTTTTTTTTTTGTGCTGAGTTTATGATAATCAAAATTTGAGTTATTTATTTCATTAAGAATATCCCCTAATTTCTATGAGCAGTATATTTCAGGCAGCGCTATAACTCTTTGAAGGAATTTTCAACTTCGTATTTTTTAAATACTTTTTGAGGTAGTTGGTTTAGTTTGTCACAAGAGGGCGCACAACGATGCGGAGCCGCACTGGCGGAGCTAGCCGGTCAAGGAACGTGTTATCAATGCATAAACCAGTATCTCTGTTTATTAATTTGTCCAAATTAGTCAAGAGCATGTTTAGTATTTTTATACTAACTTTAAGTACTCCTAGTCAAATGAATTATTTTCTATGATTGATGAGTCGATGGAAGATGTGTTCATCAAACACCTCTGCTTATAGAAAATGATTCATTATCCTGGAATATACGGGATCTTTTTGCACCAGAGACAAAATTAGAGTTAAAAGCCTCAGTAACATAAACCAAGTTTCACTATGCATTACAGTTTATTGACAGTTTGGTGTTTTGATTATTACATTTATGAAGAAAAGATAAAGAAAAACACCTCAGTACTTCCATAAATACACTGAAGGCATCCAAAGTGCAAATACAAGCCCTATAGCCAGCAAAACGAGCGATCGATAGTTTTCTCACTCCTCTCTAAGTCGATTTGTTTATCATCAGCATGTATACTACTCACAAAAAATAGGGGATATTTCATTTTTAAATATCCCCTATTTTTTGTCCCCTGACAGTTGAGAAAGTATTTGCTGTATTTCTTTTTTAAGATCACAGGAAAAGGTTTACACCTGCCCTGCTCTGACTAGATTATTCAAGTATGAAAGGCATCACAAAGCTTAGAGCTTTTAAAGGAACATTCAGAGTCAAACAGCTGTCTACATTTCCATCTTCCTCTAGCACATCTCAGGCAGCATCTTGGATGCTCGGCACCGGAGGACTTTGAGGAAACTGTCAATCTTGTGGGAGTCTCTACGGAAACAGGACAGGAGGAAATGGAAGTTGACCAGGCGAGAGATGTTGTCTTGGCCAAGGTCGTTAGTGTAGAAGGGCAGCATGAACAGAGACTCGGACGATGGACCCAACTGTGGTGGCAAAGAGGGAGAAAAGGCAAAGACTTGCAATGAATTGGTAAGAAATAGATCCTGGACATTATATTAGGCATGGACGGGAACTGGTGTGAAGTCTTTGACTGTATTGTCCTATTTGGAACATAAGAAAATGTGATTGGACAGGGACAGTACCCACATATATGGAGGGATGACTAGAAGTTATCAAAACTGGGGCTGTTTAGATGGTATCTTTGATTTTACAACACAATCCAGTAATTTGGATTTTAATACTAGTCATTCGTGCTGAACAATGCACCCACACACACACACACACACACACAAAATGAATTGTCACAGACCTTGTGGACGAGGCGATCCAGGCCAGCCCCCAGGCTGCTGCTGTGGTCCTGCAGCTCTCTGGTTTTACTGTTGATGACGTTGCGTTCAGGATGAGGCAGATTGGTTGCTTCGGATGAAAGCAGAGCCAGAGGATCTGACCAGGCCATCAGCAGGGAGCGAGCCAGGGACAGCAGCTCGTTCTCCTACAACACAGAGAAGAACGGAGAGCACGGCTGTGATTATTTAAACTATATACATATATAAACTGTTCACAAAAATGGAAGATATTTCAAAATGAATATGAAGAGAATCCCACAAGAACTGCTGGATAATCAGATCCTGTCCATGCCCCATCACTGTCAGTGTGTTTCGGCACTCTTGGGGTGACCATACACCCTACTCAACAGTCAATGTGGGGGCACTCTCGTTCAGTCTCACATTCTTCTGTTCACCCCCGTGAATATCTCACTTACTAATCAATCAAACATTTTAAATCG
This sequence comes from Parotocinclus cabessadecuia, assembly GCA_036873895.1. Classification (NCBI taxonomy): domain Eukaryota; kingdom Metazoa; phylum Chordata; class Actinopteri; order Siluriformes; family Loricariidae; genus Parotocinclus; species Parotocinclus cabessadecuia. The sequence goes on from JAYJMA010000022.1 coordinate 819,918, forward strand.
CTTCATATTTATTCTGAAATTGCATATATGGAGCATCAGCTGAATTTAAACATAAGTGTTCTTACCGGCACTCTGAGGGCCTGGTCTTTATCGTTGGGTATCTGGAGTGAGGAAGTGTGGCACATGGATGGTATCATGAGCCTCCCTCCTGCTGGTGGGAAGTGAGAGTCCTGCAGTGAAAAAGTGATAGAAAAGAAAAAGTGCGGACACCTTTGATAGGTAGCATCACATAGACTGTGCAGTGTGATTTTGATGGCTTAGTGCTTAAGGTACTGGACCAGAAGGTCCAGGGTTCGAAACCCACCTCTGCCAAGCTGCCACTGTTGGGTCCTTGAGCACGACTCTTAACCTAAAACTGCATGGATTGTACGACTGTATCAAATGCAAGACGCTCTGGATAAGATTGTCTGCTAAATTACTTTCATAAATTAATACTAAAAGGTCCTGAATTATTGGTCTACGGGCCAGGGATCACATTC
>JAYJMA010000022.1:820496-833067 GCA_036873895.1 Parotocinclus cabessadecuia
TCTCTCTCTCTCTCTCTCTCTCTCTCTCTCTTTCTCACACACACACACACACACACACCTATTAAGGTTCAGCTGTTCAACTGCAATGAAATATCCCATATTTTTGTGAGCATTAGCCTATAATATATACATATGTTTATTCTTAACGCCATTTGGATTTGGTATTTTGAAAGAAATTATATCTGCATCTTGATTATCCTGACAGAAATGCAGGTACCAGAGAGTGTAATGTTTAATGTGAAATTAAGTCCGTTGCTCATGCCACTTGATCCTGTCAGAGATTCAGTCGTGAGATTCAAACTTTGGAATCGAGTCTTTTCAGGATCCCAAACTGAAAACTGAAGCTGAATCAGAAACACTTACATTGTGAGAAATTGGCTCTAATGGAAGCTAATGTAAGTGTTTCTCCTTGTCTAATTCTTGCACGTACATAGCAACCCTATTCGTATGAACAGAAATGTAAGCTTAATAAAATTCAATCAACAGCTTTGGATTTGACTAGTTTTCTAACATATGGAATCAGTGAATCGACTCCTCTTAAGATGCACTATGTGGTGTTCTGTTAATAAAGTCCAGCTAAACATGAATCACAGTGTTGAATTAAATGAGAACACGAGAAGGAACTGTAAGATATTCTGTAAGTGAACTATCGCTGAAATTCATAATGTGCAATAAACTCTCATCACATTGTCTTGTGCTGATTAAAATGTACCTTTTCACTTTAAAAGGTTCCCCAAATCGGACCTAATGCAGGTTCATTGTAAACAATTACCATAACTTGAGACTTGCTTGTGACTTACTCCCACCTCTACCCGAGTCAACAAACCCACAGGGTGGAACTGACTAAGGAATGGGGATCGACTCTCTCTTTAAGACCTTGCAATCAGAACATCGTCTACTGAATGGAATTTGCTTTGGGGTGTCGACTCTGGCGTATAGGAGTCGACTCGATCTAGAATTACAGAATCGACTCATGAGATCGCCATCCAATTCCTAGCTTTCGCGTAATGCTTTATTGGCGTGAACCCTTTCAACGCATTATTTTGTTTGAAGTTATTACGTTAGATGGATTCATTATTTCTAATATAACACTGCGATTTCGTGCGTTTGAAAAACGTCGAGCAAATAAGATCCCCGTTCTGTACACCTGCTGGAGAATGGGATGAGTGCGCGTTCACGAGAACTCGCACAGGGCGGGGACGCGCGGGAGCGCAGGGCTGAGAGGAACCCGGATGCTGATGCTGCTGCTGCTCGTATCGGATGGGGGAGAGAAGGAAGGAGAAGGAGGAGAATAAAAAGCAGAGAAGGTCCTGCGCTCAAAGGGAGTGATAGAGCCCGAACGCGAAGTGCACGACTTAAGCCTGAACGATACATTTAGGGGAATTTGGTGCTGATCCGAAGTGACGGGACGAGAGTGCGGGAGGAGCTGCCGTGATGCGGGTACAGACACAGGGAGGATCTGATCTCTAGAACACACCACTCAGCATAGCCCGGGATGCTCGGAGAAACCGTTTCCAGCCTGAACGGGACACTATAAATTGGAGCCAACGTTCATTTGGACGCCACGGATTGGAATAAACGAGCTGGAGAAAATCACCGAGGCGCCGGCAGGAGCATCCGGACGCGCGGCCTGGAATAAACGCGGATCCACGCAGGCCTCTGTCACAGCTACAATCCACTCATTCACATCACACCTCATTGTTAGGAGAAAAGCAAGCAGGCACACGGTCAGAGTAGTGAAAGATGGATAAGGTAGTATGTATTAGATGACAGGCTTTGTTTTTTCATGATCAGCCTGTCAATAACTGGGTCATCCTATTTAGATCAGAGCAATTTCTGACTCATCAGTGTCTTCCTGCTGTACCATTCATCACACATCTTGATGTTTTTAGTCACTAATCCACCTGCTGTTGCTCTTAGGATAACATTTTGCTCATGAAATAGACTCATGTTTAGCCTAAAAGGACAGACTTCCTGTCGTATTGATGAATTGCAGCACAAGGTGTCTCCCAGATCATCTTACACCCATTGGCTCTTCGTCTGAGTCTAAGCTGATATTTCGCCTGCTAAAACCTCCAAGGCGTCCAGGAAAGACCTCAGCTATTTTTTAGCTATTTATTAGAAAACGAGCAGGCTCATCACCTGGTGTCTTTAGTCTAAAGGCGGTCCACAGCTTTTGCCAAACGTAGCCATAGCATCGTGTAAACACGTTCAAAGTGCCCGGTGTGCAAAGACTCACGAGCAGGCCTCGCGCCACCTGCTTTCTCCCACGTCATCTCTGTGTCTAAGCCAACACTTTGGTCCTGCAGTCCACGGTAAGACATCCTGGAAACACCAGATTGATTCGGCAGCGAGCTATATTTGGAGTGTACGAGAAACAAGATCAGGCCAGACATCACCTGCAGCCTGTCTGTAATGTCATCAGCAGGCAGGACAGACGGCCGTGGATTTAACTGCCAGTGATTCCTGAACAGCGTGGTCACATAGAGACTGGAATTTGAGCGCCATGTCCAGTAAGGAGGTGTCGAGCAGTCACCCTGCTCAGTACGTGGGGCCGTACCGTCTGGAGAAGACCCTCGGCAAGGGCCAGACAGGTAAATGCACACTTGCACGTCACTGGAAGTTTCCAGCTAGCCGAGTTGATGAATGACTACCGCTTTCTCCCACAAAACATTAGGTCCAGATGTACAGATTAAACTTTCTGATTTAAATAAAAAATATTTTTTGGGTCAACATTTAACACTATCGATAAGCAAAGAAGCAACAATAAAACTGAACAGAAACTAATCAGTTAATCAGTATCTCCAGCCTTAAAAGTGAGGTGCGTTCAAATTCAGCAAAAAGTGACAAACGTGTTCTGTATGGCTAAACAGTTGAAATAGAATTAAACTGAAACCTTTTGAGAGTGTTCGCCAGCGCTCACGGACAACTCTGTAGAAAACATTAGAAATGTTCCAGTGGCTTTGACAATATTTAAACTGTAAACATTATTCAGAACATGAACATGCTAATAGTTACTTACAGCACTGTTCCAACTCTAGTAACCATTTAAGAGAAAATGTTACAGTTTGTTCCATGAAGTAATACGATTTTGAAGCTATTTAAACATCCCATCCCTGCCTTCTCATTCATGCCCTTCTTTTTTGGCTTGGTCTGAGTTATTCTGGATTTTGGAAACAGGATCAGCTCAGCATCCACTTCGTTAGATGTTTTCAACTGCTCACTAATGCAAATCACATGGCAGAAACTCAATGCATTTAGACACGTAGTCGTTCCTGAAGTTCAAGCATGAGCATGAGAATGGGGAAGAAAGGTGATTTAAGTGACTTTGAACGTCCCTTAAATCCCTAAGAACTAGGCCGGGTGTCTTTTTATTTCAAGTATTTCATGTATTTATTGATTATCATTATTGTATTACATTGCTTTGCTTTATTCATAATTTCAAATATTATTTACAAACGAATATACGTGTCAGAAAGAATAGTTTGGGGATGGAAATGGATTAATACTGTCACACTGCTACAGGGAGTGCTTTAAGCATGCATAAAACACTTCCAGTAGGGCAAAATCTTTAACATAAAGGTTATTTTCTAATAAAGCCTTAAATAACTCATGTAGCGTATTGGATAATGTATTTAAAGTTCATCACTCCCGCCCCATGTTCTACATCACTCACTTCTGACTGGGTTCCTAGCAGGGGAGTGCAACAGAGTAGCCTATTGTTACTGTGTATATATTGCCCGGGATATCTGAAATTTAAAAAATCAACATTTCTCCCATCGTGAAGTCGAAACATGGGATGTGTAGAACAAATGTAAAACGGCAAGTACTTGTACAGTAATATTTGCTCGATTTACGTGAAAATCTACTTATCATGAATTTGGCAGAACGTATTTACATCATATATTGAGTAAAGTATAAATATATAAATATATAAAGTGAGTACACCCCTCATATTTATTCAACTATTTTGGCAATGGTCAAACATGTATCCAGATCTAAACCCCACTAAGCATCTGTGGGTTATTCTCAATGGATGGTGGAGGAGCGTAAGGTCTCTAACATCCACCAGCTCTGTGATGTTGTCATGAAGGTGTGGAAGAGGAGTCCAATGGTGACCTGTGAAGCTCTAGTGAACTCCATACTTAAGAGAGTTAAGGCATTGCTGGAAAATATTGGCGGCCACACGAAATAACACTGTGGGCACAATGGCAATTGGCACAATTCACTTTTGTTGCCCTGCAGTTTATGCAATAATGGTTGTGTGTTGTTGTTTTGAGTTCACAGTAAATGTAGACTGTTATACAAGCTGTAGAGGGAATATTTTACATTCTATCAAAGTGATCCATGAAAAATATAATAAAATAGTTACAAAATGTAAAAAAAGTTACACTTTTGAATGATACTGTAAGTGTGGTTTGCAAGGATCAGTAATTAGGCAGACACAGCTACTACAGCTACGGGTGCCTCACATAAACAAGTTCCAAAAAAAGTGATTAAAAATGATCACTTAAAAACAGTATTACAATATTAGCAAAGTATTGTGACAGTGATAATTATAACTCCCAAAAAGCAGAAGGTAATGCTGATGTCATGCTGCTTCATTATTCTATCCATTGTTGTGTGTATGGTCTGTTTGGAATTTGACATGTTCTCCTGATATTCTCCTGCATAATGGTTTAGTCTGTCTCCAAAAACATGCACATCAGTGGACAGTCTACTCTAAATTGCCCTTAAGTGTGTGACGGACTGGCGCCCAGTCCTGGATTTATTTCAGGCTTGTGCCCAAGTGTTTCTCGGATTGGCTCAGGACGCCCTATGATGGAGCCCTTAACGAAAATGAATAAAATAACGATCATACAAAATGTTATTTCCAGGTATAGATAGAGAAACCACAACAGTTCTCTTTTGTTTTGAAGTTATAAGTGATTCCAATAAGATAAGAAATACCCCAGTACCAAATAATTGTGTAGTTGTGTGTTATGAGTTGAACTTGAGCTAATTTTGATCCTCCTGCATTACATCATCAGAATAGATTGAAGTGTTTAATAAATTATTAGCTCTTAATTGTAACCGAGTAAACACTGCACACTGAGTACATCAGTGTCACCTTAACACAAAAAAATTATTTAGAGCAAAACGTTTAGTTGTTCAAACGTTTAGTAGGTTTTGAGCTTCCTTTCCAGTTCCTTAAAGCCATTTTCAACATATTTAATGATTTGTATTGAGATCCATGGCTGTTTGCAAGGGCGTATGGGTGGAGCTGATCCTTAGTCATGAGTTAAATTATGAATGCATGATCGAGCTGCATTGTCTCCATTCAGAAACACTCCACATGGATCAGCTTCACTGCAGTGACCTGTTTGTTTGAGTCAGTGCCCCACAATCCCACAGGCTTTGGACAGGATTGAGGTCTGGACATTTCCAAATCAGTAGAAGAATTATTTCAGAGATGAATGAAGCTGGTAAAGCATTTCTAATGCTAATTTCTCATGTGTTTATCAGTGCACCATAGAAGCGACGGAACTTCAATCCTACTCTTTCTTTTAGTGCACATCCTGAACGAAATCAGATGAAAAGCACAATGAGTAATGTTGAAAAACGTAAAAAATCCTAACAACAAAGAGCTGCAGAAATCGCTACCATGCACTGTTTAAACTGTCTGAACACACATATTGGAAAATAGGCATTGGAAGCTGTACTTAAGGTGTGCTTTAAGGTACCTCCGGTCATGAACACATCAGGACTCTGAGGCACATTGTGTACAAGTTGCAACTTGTACGGGTCGAGCCATGTGACTTGTTCCAGCCAAATCTTGATTCATAATTCACGGTTCAGTACACAGTGATTCAGATTCACAATAGCAGCTCTTCGCCGTGTTTAACGTGTTTTCCTAGATATTTACATCTACAATACTGTATTGTTAGTGCAAATAAGTCTCCATGGCTTTTTAGTTGTTAGTAATGACAGCCAACTGAAAGGAAAACAAGAACCAAGTCCTCCGGCTGCTCTTAACTTAGCAGTTATCGCCCTGAATTCATCAATAGAGTAAGTGTTTTGCATTTACTTTTCATTTTCAGTCCATTACTCACTAAATTACACAATATTTTTAACACTTCATTATAAAATAGGCTTTGTGTTCATGATTTTGTACTGTGAGTGTGGGACTGTGATGGCCTAGTGATTAAGGTATTGGACTATGGACCAGGTTTCAAATCCCACCTCAGACAAGCTACAACAGTTGGGTCCCAGAGCAAGGCCCTTAAGTCACAATTGCTTGGACTTTAAGACTTTATGAATTGTAAGTCGCTCTGGATAAGGGCGTCTGCTAAATGACATAAATGTAAATGTTAATGTGTAATCGGCTTCGCTATTACAGGTTATGGGCTATACTAAACCTGTCGGTATGTGATACATTCTTTTGTCCTTATTGCGGCTCTCTCATTAAGGAGAGAATAGTAAATAAAGCCGTAGCTGGTAACGTACAATGTTTATACAGCGTAGGCTTCAATGCTCTGACTATAGCTGGGGTCAGGTTACCGCTGTGTGTGATACACTCTTTTGTGCTCTCATTGCTCAGCCTTTGCAGTGAAGTCATTAGTTGGCTACGGCCCATGAAGAGAGATTGAAACGGAAGTGGGATGGGGTGGGTGGCAGAGTGGCAATATATTATCTAAATGTTTGTGCAGGCAGTAGGCCTGTGTCAGTGTTCATTTTCAGCTCAGGATCATTGTGCAATGTTTTATAATGGCTAAAATATCACCACCATGGGTGAATCAGAGTCCTTGCTTGCATGCTGCTGTAGAACTAAAATCACAAACCCTGCCTGCCAACCCAGAGAGCATGAGGATATTTTTAACTGACTTCAATAGCAATATGACCATAATAAACTTTTTCACTTGACTTTTTCGGGTTCACTGGACCTGCTCAGGGAGTGAGCTGCTGAGATTTTCTGGAGGCTATCCCAGAATTGGCTGTACTGGGAGATAATCTCTCTGTCTGGTCTCCCCTACTTCAGAAAGGCCAATGGTGGATGTGTGAGGTCTCTGCAGGGGTGGGCTAGCGAATTGCAGCTCAGGCTTGTTTATACAGTGGAACCACTGAATTCGAAAACCTCTTCACAACGGTCCATGTGAATTTATATATATATATATATGGGGTTGTTTGAGTATTAAATCTTACAAAATATGTTTAAACAAAAGGCAGGACCAGAAAATTGTATTGTTATTGTGAATGTCATTGAAATGTTTGTTACTGTGGTTTTTACTTTAAATAAATAAAATGTTTAAAAAACAAAATGGTGCTATCTTTCAAAGACGATGCATGAAATCCAGCATCGTAGGCATATTGTGTATATTATATTATTACTATTATTTTTATATTATATATATGCATATTGTGCCTGTCTGTGTGTGAATTCAGAACCCCTACCCTACCCCCCACATCCCTGAGTCTTGGCACAGCGGTCCCAGTGATAAGGAGTCCAAACGTTCGCCTTAGTGGCTATAAATGTTCATGTTACATTTGGCTTTTTAATGTATTTATTATTTGAATGTATGGATTATCATTATTGTATCACATTCCCTGGCTTTATTTGTCCTTTTAATCATTACTTTGGGGATTGGAAACTTCATTGCTTCTAACTTTAAACGAAATTCTACTTCGACCCACTTTCTGTAATCAATTAAGTTGAAATTCTTTGGTTCCACTGTATTACTGATTATCATAACAAGCCTAGTATAAGTGTCCTCTCTCTACACCAGGGACCTTCAGATTAATCCTTAAAGAGCTGGTGTCTAGGCGGATTGTCACTGCAACCCGCTGGTTGTTTAATAAAAAACCTATCAGTATGTTAGTGTAATCTGTAACTAAACCTTTGGCTTTTTATTGTTTGGTTTGACAACCTGAAGCAACACCATGACATACATTATCTGAAAATGTATCTTCAGGATATTTCTCAGTCTTCCTATCTGATTTCTCCTCAGGTTTGGTGAAGCTGGGCGTCCATTGCATTACAGGACAGAAAGTAGCCATAAAGATAGTGAACAGAGAGAAGCTCTCCGAATCTGTGCTCATGAAGGTAAAGGGTTTTCACTACCTGATTTGTCTCTATTGCCTTTTTAAGCTGTTTGTTTTGTGGGGACCAGCCAAAATATGTGCAAGCGGATTTACTCATCTCTTACCAAACCAGTGCTTCTCTAACCTGTGTGGGGGATTGTTTTTGGTTGGGAATAGTAGTTTTCCTTGAAAATGTTCCTATCGAAAACAATGGGGACTGCAGGTAATCCGAGATTATAATGTTAGTATACTGAACAAATAGTTTTTGCTCCCATTTTCCATGAGCTGAACTCAAAGATCTAAGACTTTTTCTGTGTACACAAAAGGCTCAAATATTGTTCACACATTTGTCTGAGCACTTCTCCTTTGCTGGGAGAATCCATCCACCTCATAGGTGTGGCAAATCAAGATGCTGATTCGACAGCATGATTATTGAACGCACAGGTGTAGCTTAGGTTGGACCTCCAGCTCAGGACCTCCACATTCAGCATATTCACCTGCAAAATCATTTGACCAGCTGCTGCAACAATCAAGTAATAACAACCAAATAATTTCTGCTCAAACTGTCAAATAGCATCTCAGGAAAGCTGAGCGTCTCAGCTTGCTTGTTGCGACATCTGTGGCATTGTGCTGAATGATACAACTGCACATTTTAGAGTGGCCTTTTATTGGGGCCTTTTTAAGGTAAACCTGTGCAGTAATCGTGCTGGCAAAGGAGAAGTGCTCACTAACACAGATTTAGACAAATGTGTGAACCAATGTGGTAGCCTAGCAGTTAAGGTACTGGACTCTGGACCAGAAGGTCCAGGGTTCAAATCCCACCTCTGCCAAGCTACCACAGTTGGGTCCTTGAGCAAGACCCTTAACCCACTATTGCTTAAAAAAATGTAAGACTGTACTAATTGTAAGTCGCTCTGGATAAGAGCGTCTGCTAAATGCTGGAAATGTAATGTAATGAACAGTATTTGAGAGAAAAAGGCCTTTTGTGTACATAGAAAAAAAGTCTTAGAGCTCATGAAAAATGGAAGCAAAGACAAAAGTGTTGAGTTTATATTTTGTTTATATACACTGCTCACAAAAATGCCACAAGAACCGCTGGACAGTCTGATCCTGTCCATGCCCCATCATTGATACTGTGTTTTGGGATGGCACTCTTGGGTGACCCTACACCATACGGAACAGTCAATGTGGGGGCATGCTCCAAAGATATGTGTTAGGGTAATTAGTCTTTCTAAAGAGCCCTTTGTCTGTGAGTGTGTGGGTGTATGTGCCCCGTGTGTTGATTTTGAAGAGTTTATCAGTCGTGGGGAGGTTGAAGTATAGCTGGTCCTTCTTCAAGTACAAATGAGCCAATTGAGGTCCCAGGGCAGACTTAAGACCTGCTGGACATTTTAGCTGGCTTGGAGAGGGCTTAGGATCTGGATTCTGTGACTGGCAGAGAAAGTAGAACTGAGATTGAGATTAAGTAATCTCAGAACTTGACCGATTTGTTATTAAGCAGAGAACCTTTGTCGCTTCCCTGTAGCAGTTCACAGCAATCTGCTTATCTGCTTGTAGACCTGCATCTTGGCTTTGTGTGTCATGTTTCTAACCTTCTTGCGTTTCCTGGCTCTGCATTGCTGGTCTTTATTCATCCCACCATCCGTCTGCGCAGGTGGAGAGGGAGATAGCGATTCTGAAGCTAATAGAGCACCCTCACGTTCTTAAGCTGCATGACGTGTATGAGAATAACAAATATCTGTAAGTGCAATCACTTCTGCTTCCTGACTGTGTGTAGGACTGTGTATACATACAGTACTGTTCAAAAGTCTTAGACCACCCATAAATGTGTTGTTTAAGCAATGCTATAATAGCCATACATAACATAATGTTGACGATTGGATTAAGAATTTTCAGACTTGCACATTATGTCTTTTTTCTGCTGATCTTCATTCCAGTCCTCGTGAGCTTTAGCATTATTGAATCTTTTCACCCTGTTCCAATGGCAAAAAGTGTTTTTTTGGCTGCTACGCTTCAAAAAACCCTTCGGACTGTAGAAGGGCCAACTTGGCATCCCGTTGATGCTGCCAGCTGCTCCTGTTGCTTCAGTATAAGGGGAGGTAGCAACTGTTACCTACAAAAGTTTTTTTTTCTTCAAAATAAGGCATACAGTTACCCTGTATGTTCTGGATGTATTCTGATAAAGAGAAATAATTATATAGGGTGATCGTACCATGCTAAACAATTATATGGTTTAAAATCATAATATCTAATAGTGGCCTAAGACTTTTGCACTGTATTGTTTATAAGTGTAGTGTACACTCGTGTTTGTAATGGTGTTATTGGGCATGCCTATGCATGCACGCTGCAGAGTTGTCGTATGAAGATCTCTGTCTCCGTTAGGTACCTGGTCCTGGAACATGTGTCTGGCGGCGAGCTGTTTGACTACCTGGTAAAGAAAGGCAGACTGACTCCGAAAGAGGCTCGTAAATTTTTCAGACAGATCATCTCAGCTCTGGATTTCTGCCACAGTCACTCTATATGGTAAACTTAACAAAGGGATGACTTTGCATGTAACAGACACGCTACACAACAGTGGTCTAATTTGGCATCCCATACATGCTTATTTATGCTCCCTGTGTTCTCTGGGGATAGGCATCATGCACCAGTGACTGTATATCGAAGGTACAGGTTTTGTGTGAACTACTGTGTGAGTATTATACATGCAGTCTCTACATATTAGATAACAATGTACTGTACACACAAAGTGTATTGAGGGGGCACCTCAGGTCTGCTGCTGAGCCTGGTCTCTAAACCAAGGAATCTGTTACCCCTGGAAAGGCAGGAACTCAGGAAGCCCCAGTGTAATACCATACACAGGAAGATTACAGGTAGTCCTCGTTTTAAGATGACCTGAATTTTTGTACTACTTTTGAGGTAAAGTTAGATACTGAGGTGAAATACTGTGGTACCTCGGTTCTCGTCCTTAATTCCTTCCAGAAAGCTGAGAAAGAACCGAAAACGACAAGTACCAATAACAATTTCTCCCGTAGGCAACAATTTTATACAAAAATTGTATAAATCCGTTCCCACAGAACGGACCCACAGAAAATCCACCCTGTATAAGTTATTCTATGCATTAATGGAGTTGGATTATACTGGAGCGCATTGATTTATGATGAAAAAATGTTTCTTCAAATCCATCATAAATTGATGTTATTGTATCTTGAACCAATGAGTTAAATGAGCGTTTGGTAGCAGTGTCTAAACTGTATATATCATATAGTGGAGTAATGAAAAGTAAGTTAAAGTTTAAAACACTTACATTAACCTACAGGAAGCCATAATCATTAGGACAAAGTACTTTTAAAGTTTTGAAAAGCTCATGTAATTCAGTGAGCAAAACACTTAGTCTATTTGTCAACTCAAGGCAGTCGCATTGCTGCTAATGGTATTGGTTGGCTTTAAGTAATTGTTTTAGTACCCATGAAGACTTATTTTTCCCAAAGTACTGTATTGTTACAGTAAACACAGAGATCTTCACAGAAAAGGATAGTGTGAATCTAAATCACTGTGTGCTGAATCACAAAACGTGTATTGTGAATCAAGTTGTGGCTGAAAAGAGTTGCAGTGGTTCAAGCTTATGCAATCAAGCAAACGATGAGAACCAAGATTTAATTTTTCTTGCATTTCCCGCAAAATTGCGTTGAGAGTTAAATTCAACTAGGTTCCAGTATTGTGGAGAACCTCTGTAATAGGCTATAGTTCCTTAATTAAGAGTGTGTTCGCTTTTTTTTCTTTGTCGTACCTGGCAAATGGGTCAACCCCACCACCATACTAAGATAAAGAGTTGTTCTGAGATCACTTTTGAATATTTTTAATCTTTGAATATTTATAAATACGGCCTGTGGCGGAAATGAAATTTCTTGGAAATGGAGTGAGGACAAGCCATGGTTTTGACATCAACCCTTTAGATTTTTACTTTGAATACATTATTTAATACGTTACACTAGATATTCTAGAATTACACTAGATATGTTTTATTATGACATAAGCTTTATGTTAATGATTTTGCCCTACTTTAAGTTACTGTGAGTGTTTTCAGCACGTTTAAGGTAGGCGACACTATGATATATAAAGTACATTTAAACTCTGCAGTTTACAATCATTTAAACTTACGATGGACTTGTTTCAACGTATTGGCATCATAAAACAGGGACAAGCTTCACATGGAAGGTCCTTTTCACACTATTGGTCGATAAATTGTGATGATAAAAGTGAACTAAGTTTCTCTGAACCATCTGTCTGTCTGTCTGCCTGTTTTCCGCTGTCTTTAGTCACAGAGATCTGAAGCCAGAAAACCTCCTGCTGGATGAAAAGAACAATATCAGGGTTGCTGACTTCGGCATGGCGTCCCTACAGGTGGGAGACAGCCTGCTGGAGACCAGCTGCGGGTGAGTGTTGTGTGTGTGTGTGTGTGTGTGTGTGTGTGTGTGTGTGTGTGTGTGTGTGTGTGTGTGTGTGTGTGTGTGTG
>JAYJMA010000022.1:849432-883196 GCA_036873895.1 Parotocinclus cabessadecuia
AGAGACGGGGGAACCAGTCGAGCAGTGCTAGAGGACCGGAGTGAGAGAGGTGCAGTGCGGGGTGTGATAAGTGCTGCAAGGTAGGAGGGTGCAGGCCCATTTTTAGCCTATTGCCTATTTCTACGTCCACGTATCCTTCATAGACAAAACATTTTTCGACCATCCAGCAGGTTGCATAAACCACAAGCTGTGTGAAAACAAGGAAAAAATAAAACCTCATGTTTCCTTCTTGATGATCAGTCTTTCTTGGTTACACAGGATCCACAAACAATTTATGAGTCTTGTTTTGTCACTTCAGATGGTTTGCTGATTACAAAGAGTTGTAAATGCAAGAAGATGTCGCCTCTGCAAGCAGATATTGTCATATATCATCGTCTCTGTGCTTGAATTAGGTGCTTGTCTAAAGTGGCATTTGCAGAAACTCTCACTTCCTGTGTTTGTACATCTTCTTATGTACAAGATCTCCTTATCGTCTTATCAATGTATAGCACCTTTATTTAAGTATCATCAAAGAAGACAATTCTTAACTTTGAATACAAAGAATGATCTTTATCGTTATGGTGTGCGGTAAGTTTATTTGATTTTGTCAGTGACTCTGATTCTATTGTTGAAATGCACTACTCATAATGAATATGTTAATAGTACAGTACAACTTACATTACCCTCAGATCTTCCAATAAGATTGTTAAAGGTATAAGATCCAGGGGTTCTGATTCATTGTTTATACTCAAGACACATATTTCAGGACATTCAAGTTAAAATAAAATGCATCGTTTTATATGATTGTGACTTCTTTCCTTAGAGGTTATACTCTGTGTAGACAATAAAACAGAATAAGCACTGAGGCTCAAGCTCTAGAGATGAATGCTTTGTTGCTTGTACAATTTTAAGTAGAGGCTTTCCATGTTCAAGTGCTAGAGCACAGAGACAGGTCACCAAATAAGAAAATATGGTTTAAATTGAAGGTATTCAGGTACTGGATCCTTTTTTATTTTGTTTCCTATGGGGGAATCTGTACCTGGTTCCTGTATATTAAAAACTACTCCTACTTCTCAGTGATGTCAGCATCATATAGCGTGTCACGATCCCGGGCGCTCCCGCCACCCGTCCTCTTCTATATATACTGCTCCCCTGCCTCTCTTCTTCGCCGGTTATTATGGTTCCCTACCTTCCTACGCATCCCGTCGTGTTTCCCGACTCTCTTTAAACTCCTCGTTATTCTCTCGTCTCCTTTTAAGCTCTCTTCGCCTTCCTCGTTTTTGTGTTCCAGTTTTTGCAACCGCGTATTCGGTGGTGTTTTACGTTATACGTTCTGGCAGTTTATGTTTTTGGTTCCTTTTCCATTAAACCCCGCTTACGTTTATGTCCAACTTTTGTGTTTTTTGCATTCCCCATGCCGCATTATCCTGGCGTCGTTACATAGTGGCACCTGGGACTTTCTGATTTCCCCTTCTTTCTTCCTGTTATCTTCGGACTGATTGTGGATTTGCATAGCACAGTTCAACTGTTTATAGAATAGCACAGGAGGTCATGTTGGTCAATATCAGATTTATTTTTATAGCTCTTTTGTTTACAAATTGAGCAAGCCCAGGTGACAGTGACAAGGAAAAAATCAAGAAATGTTATTAAAATCATTAAATGAAGAAACCTTTGGAGGACAAAAACTTAAAAAGGGACACGTCCTTCTTGTGCTAATGTTGGTGCCAAACAGCTTAGGCAGCTCACTTCACTTCTATGGCTACTGTTTGTTCGGACCCCAAATCCAAATTGGCCCTAATAGGGCCCCAAACCTCATCGTGCTTTAGGCACGGTCACCCACAGTCCTGTATGGACACTGCCGCTTCATTCCCCGACAGCTGATGGTGGCCGGGAGTCGCGACTTGTAGGGGATGCACAGGGGCTGCACCTCGGACTCGCAGCTCGTGAAGCTCGCATCCTGGGTCCGTGGCCGGAGGGGTCACCTCATGCTGCTAAAACCCCATATGCGGCCGTAAAGGGCAGCCCCCTTGCGTTCCCCATGGTTATTTGCGCATTGCTCCCTTAGGGATGCAACTTAGCCTTTTCACCTTTTTAGTTTTCACATGTTAAGAGAGCCTTTCGCTCCTTTTTCCCCCATTTTCGTTTGGTTATATATTATTTCCCCATTATTATTATACGCCGTGGGATTCTTCAGTCCCGCATACTTGGGTCCTACCACATATTGTAAGAGAATGACCTGGCCAGAAATGGACCCAGCGGGTTCCCACGGCGTATTGTCTTTACAGAGCGATCGGTGTGGCGGCTTATATTTAACGTTTAATTAATGACTTGATGGCAAACACCTGCTTCTTTCCCTATTTAAGGGTGAGTTTTAGCATTCTTCGCTGCCAGGTCATTGAACTTGCTGCGCGCCCGACACCGGCGCGCAAACGCTTCGATACGCTGTTCATTAGTTCCATCTTTATGTTCAGTTGGTAACATCCGGGGGCGTTTAGAGCTAAAGAGCTCGGAGGTATTTAGCCTTTTTAGGGAAAGATCCAGGTTTCCCCGTGCCCAGCTCTCATCGAGCCTCACTTCAGCCGGCTGCGCACCTCCATTTGAAAAGCTCCTCGTCAGCTCACGCTCACCCTCCGGTGCTCTGGAAACACCTCTACGCCTCTCGATTTGGGGAGCATTCCAAATCGGCACCCTTTCTCGCGCTGCATGTACGTGCGAACTCTAGTTCGGAGTCCGGAGTCCCCACGTGCCTCGCGATTTGGGAGACGTACCAAAAGTTCTTTAGGCATGTTGCCCACAGTCCTTTATGGACTCTGCTACAGATTCCCCTATCGTTGAAGGCTGCATCCCTGACCTGGGGCTCTTGAAGCTCACATCCCAGGTCCGCGGACGGAGAGGTCATCTTTGGGATGCAACTTATTTTTTCACCTTTTTAGTTTTCATGCGTTAGAGAGCCTTTCGCTCCTTTTTTCCCCATTTTAGTTTGGTTATATATTATTTTACCATTATTATTAAACGCTGTAGGATTCCTTGGCCCCGCATACTTGGGTCCTAAAACATATCGTAACAACATCAGGTGCAGTCAGAGATCTACACTGAACAGGGTGCCATTTTATTGCAGGTTTCCCGAAATTCCCGAAAACACCAACCAACGTTTACATAACAACCTGCTCTATCCAGCAGTTAGTTCTCACCTTTGTCCCAGTGTAGCTTTTCCAACTATAAAAACACCCAAAAACTGTAAGAATGTAGAAGACACACACTGTTTTTTTCAATAGCTTTTATTATTTTTTATAGATTTTTACAGGGTTCTCTTTTCCACTCAACCTTGTATATTTTTCATTTTTGACCATTTTATATTTATTTTTTCCTATTTGTTGTGAAGAATACTTTATCAGGTAGGTTAGCGTTCACCTTCAAACCCTTCATAATGTTTTAAGTCTCTGTTTTTCCTCAAACATTGTTAAATTATTACGTTTTAATTTTTTTTTTTACATGTTTCAAAAATATAAAAGTTAAATAATAAACATTCCATTGAAATATATTTTATACAGTTCTGTTATGTTTTTTTTTTCTTTTTTTAAACTATGACATTAAAACTGTCTTAATAGCATAAACCATCCACATTGTCAGTGACTGTCTTTGTCTCTGCTCTCTCATTGTATTTTACCGTGTCCCACAGTGCAGATGTGGGTTAAAATGGTGAAACTGATGGCCTGTGCCCCAAACCCATGGCCTGCCCTGTGGAATAATGCAATCATTTGGCTATAAAGTAAGAACAGCCAAGTGGCGACAACACACAACTAAGTAAACTCAAAGTAATGCCATAAATAATGATAGTTAATGTCTTGTGGTGCGGATTACATCCGGACCTTTTAAAGATTGAAGAAGCAGCCCTAGAGGTCCATTACATTGGGATAAATTATTTAAGAACACTGAGCAAAAAATTCTGCTGGCTAAGAGCAGCAGAAACTCAATATGATTTAGATCATTTATTTCCCAAAATCTGAATGAGACACAAAGAGAACGAGAGAGAGAAAAAAGAAAGACAGTTACTTGATTCTGTTCATTCGCAAATAAGTTAAGTCTTTTTTTTTTTTTTTATCCCGTGCATGCAGTGTAATTCAGTTTCAAACCATATGATAGAAAAACACAAGAACGAGGGATGCAAAAGAGCTTTTTTCTTCAAAAATAGACAGGGAGAGAGGAGGGAAGGATGAGGAGAAATGCATACAGGAAAAAAGAGTTACCACGGACTCTTTAGTCCTCTCTGATATGTTACTTGTTTATGCGAACAACAAACTGACAGCCATCAGGAGGGACGCCTCGCTCTCTGAACCTTCACGTTAAATGCAATCAGAAACTGTACAAGCCTGACACACTGACACAAATCTATTTGTTGACAAAGGTATAGTGGTGGAAAATATTCATCGACACAATCTCTCAGGCACGCTGGGTTTGTCGAATGAAATCAGGGTGCGTGGACAGTAACAGCCATGAGAGCAGCCTGAAAGAAATTATTGCTCGAAATGGAATGGACATTTATTTATTCATTACTTGTCTAGATGTATAAAAAAAGCAATTCTGTGCACCAATCAGCAGGGTTTCATAGAGCTGTGGCTCATTTCTCGCTTTTTAAAAACACCTGGGTAACAGTTACACATATCAGTATCATATGAAGCAGGGGGAAACTAGATTGGATTTAGTCTGGAAGGATTTAGGGAACCGAACATGGGAAGTATCTTGCTACAATCCTGCATAGGTACAGCAGATTAAACAAAAATGAACAGCACACCAAATGTGAGTGATTGACCTCAGATATACATGGTTGTAGCATTTGTTTTAGGTCCAACCATCAAATGTGAAGCAAGCAATATGCTTGAAAAGTGGCTTTTGTTTAGCTTGCAGTCTGCCCTAACTGAACACTGTATATCACTGTATATTAACCCTGTGTTTGCATTGGTCGTGACTATTTAGAGGCACTGCCACCTTCTTCATGCTTTGTGTTGGTTTGCATAGCCCTTTTGTGGCTTCGCTTATCTCATTTCACCTTCTTTGGACCTGCTGCTCAGGCTGTAGATATGCCAAAGAGCAAAAAGTGATTATTCAGCGATACAGGCATGCCATTATAGTCTTCAATGTATGTTCTGCATGGGAGAAAAAAAACTAATGAAAGTCAGGCCTGAAGGGAGAAGATGAAAATGGCAAAGGGAAACAAGTCTCTATGTATCTCAACCATCTGCCAGATGTCCTATGCTGGCTTGCCATTTACTCTTTTCTGGTTTTGGGTTCTGCCTTTGACCTGGCTCCTAAATTCTAAAACTCTCAAATTGAATTGTTTATTTGCATAGATGTCATGAATAGAAAATGGAACTTGGACCAGATCAATACTGCACTATGTGATAGCAACAATAAAGCAACCCCAAACTGCCATTGGACTGGTCTGTTGACCCTTTTTATGCCGGTGTAGGGCTTTCACTGTGCATTCACACTACTTCTAAATTCTTTTCATCAATGAATGCGAATTACAGGTGGAACAACCATGGATGTAATAAAATCGGTTTTCATCCTTTTATCAGACTATCATAGAAACACTGGGAGTAAGGTGGGAATACGGTAACACCTATTCATATTAATTAATCATATGATTATTGATATAATTTTCAATAAATGAGCTAGTGGCAATGCATAGATGGGGGGTGATATTCACAAAGATTCTTAGTTGCTCCTAGCAATGAAGTTCTATGAAAATTCACAGAATTGAGGGAGTTTCCCTCTTAAAGTTCTTCATAAAGCACCTTAACCCCTAAAAGCTTCTAAGGTGAAACACTGTTAGGAGGGCATTTAGGAGGCGAATAAAAAATAGCAGATAGAGATTAAGGGAGTATAAAGTTCTCCAAATGCTGAATAACCGTGAGTTAATCGAACAGTACGATAAGATCGTAACGTAGCAGGTATATAACGTATCTAGTGGCTCTTATTGGAGATGCGCTCACATCTCCTACCCAGAGCAACAACAGTGTAATGACCGAAATGAATGCTACATTTGAACCAACCCCCGAAAAGAGCAGAGCTGCATTTTCTCTGGTTCATAGTCTATGCAAGAAATAAAAGTAGGCTACAAAAATGACCATTTATTTACCAGCATGTGTCATACCTAGCAACTGGAAGATAAAGATAAAACTTTTGTCTTCTCCCTGCTCAGCTCTCAGATCACTTCTAGATAACGCTTATTCTAAAACTCCTACATAAAGAGTTCTTAATCTAGGAGCTCTCTGATAGATTTTATAGAACCTTTATGAATATGGCCCCTGGTTTATTTTTAAGGAAATCCACACAGAAAAATCAGCAGCATGGTGTAATTTTGAGGTGAGAAATTGCTGCCAGGGTCAATGTAGCAGATCAGAGTAACCGAGCATGAGGGTGGATGTCAAGAACCTGCCAAAAACAATAACCTACCAAATAAAAAGACAACAAATACTGTAAACTATTTCACATCCTTCGTGCGTACTCATCCTTTTATCCTCAAATTTTATGGAAGACTTAAAGAGCACCATTGTGTTTCGACATTGTGTTTTTTGATCCATCCTAGATCTTGTCCCTATGCTTACAGTGCACCCAAATGCTTTCGAAATATAGCCCCACAAAAGTAATCCTCTAATGAATGAATAAATGGCTGCTCTAAGGTGAGACTGGTATAAATTTAGGAATTCAAAGCTTTAGTTATGAACGACATGTAATGGGTTTAAAAAGGCTAAAACTATACCGCTCACAAACTTAATTGATAAAACAGAATGAAATATCCCCTCATTTGTGTGAGCAATGTAAAATGTTGTATTGCTCTAAAACCATAACTGCTGCTTCCATGCATTACACTAAATGACCACAGCAAAGGCAGGTTAGAAGGAATGTGAGTCAGTACCATAGCGAAACAGAGACAGTACAGACAGAGTTCATTGTTGTTTAAAAACTCTATGGTGTGGTGACTGCTATACTAGGTAGCAGATTTGGAATGAATATAATGCCCACAAAAATCAGGGGAAATTTCATCATAATGAAATCTATAGTGCGTATATAGTGCTGTACACAAGTTTGTGGCCACCCAAGAAGATTATGCTTGTACCTGCATGATTTTTCTGTAATCATCCATTAGCATTTGATGACTTTGGTTTTTATTCCAATTTCCTCCAATTTGCTTCTCACAAATGATCTAAGTGTTCCCTATTTTACAACAAGGCAAGGTGAAGGCCAGCATGCTTCAGGTCTTCTACTACATATTTTTCAAATTTGAATGCCCTGTATAGTGAAATATGGTCCATTAGCCTTGGTGATTGAAAAAAAAAAAACTTGAAAGAAACCAATTTCTTGTCAGTGGATCAGTGCCATTCTTTGTAGAAAATTGCTAAAAAAATTTCCAGCTCTAACGTTTCTAAAGAGGATCGCAGTGTAATTAGGTGGACCAAAAATCAAAGAATCAAGCATTCAGGCCTTTCTGAACACTGGCTAAATGATCTGTAACAGCTATGAAATCTCACTAAATGTCAACAACTCTTTGAAAATCATATGAATATTTCCTGTTTTTGTGTTTTTACACATACCTAACTTATGTGTTGAACTACTTTAAATTGTGTTGAACTATTTAATGTGCTGAACTACTTTAACTCTCCTAATTTCAGAAATGTAGTGCTCACTAAGACGTGATGCCTCAGTGCGGGCAACTTTCGAAGGAAATCTTTTCGGGATCACTGCGGTTAAGGGTAGTTTTGCATGATCTGGCTTTTGTATTTCTGTTTCTGCCCTGGGTTCTTTGTGATTTAGAAGTGGTTTCTGAAATCTCCCAGCCATTAAAGATAAGGGCGTAATTCTGTATTGTTCTTGTGTTGGATAATTGTTCAAACCAACCTGGCAACCCTGATATACACAGATGTACATGGATGCAACTTGATATGGGCTGCCAAAAAAACAGTGAGCAGAATAAGATCTCACTTGTTGTCTTTCAGAGTGACGAGAGCCTTTCAATCGAAAACGAGTTCTAACAATGAAAAGCTGTAGTTGGATTTTGCTTATGTAACCCTAAATTGTAATGTAGCAATCTGATCTAACGTACCAAAGCCCCCACTGTATATTGCAATCTTATTCATATTTTTCTATTATACTTTACAGCAAAAAAAATAGAGCATTTTCCTTTAATACGATTGGTTCCCTAAATTGAATTGCATATAACATAAACCTGCAGTGAGTTCCCCATGTTTCTCTTTTAATAATTCCAAGCCCTCTTTTTGTCGGGGGAAGGGAGGATCAGAAGCACAGATCATGCAGATTAGTCATGCTGGTAGACAAAGTCAGAAAATGCATTTTTGCATCCTTTAACCTTAATTTTTTGTTTCCATTTTTTTGTTTAGAAGTTCAAAGTTCACGCAGCCTTCCTAAAAGCCTGCTGTCCTTCAGTAGGTTCCAAATCCATCAAGACGGCCTGGTTCCTCTTCCTCGGATGAAGGTGCTTCCATCGCTCCCCCTTTTGTAAAAGCAGTCAGGACTTTATTAAACAGCTCCTTCTCGATGAGCTAGTTTTAGTCTTTCGGATTTGTTTAATAGGTATTTTTTACTTTCATGCCATGCAGTTCAGCTACAGAGGAGGAGAAATGCTGAGATGTTGAAGGAATGAGAAGAAAGACGATGAGAAGGAAGAGACATTAATGGTCTTTCCTGTAGAGTGTCCATCCTCACAAAGAGTCTCAAAGGGAACAGGGCGGATTCACCACTCAGGTTTCTGGTGGACGGTTCCGTTTCGATGTGCAGTACAAGTCATGTTTGTGGTGTACTTTGTGAAATGATAAACAGTTTGTGTCAGTTCCTGGCTGCTGACCTCTCTCTCTGGTGGAAAGAGGATGGAGTTGACTGCCATCTACCGATTTGGATTTAAAAAAAAAAGAAAAGAAAATATCATCTGGCTGAATTGCATAGTCGATTTAAGCATGGGAAGCTTTCCACATCATTTCTTTGCCATTGAAATGCTGGAAAGCACAAAGTGAAAGCAATCCCTGTTTTTAGTTTAGTTCGTATCTGTAGTTCTCGCACATGATGATCTCACTGAACACAAATAAGATCCAATCAGTAATATAAACGTAAAACTTTGCTTATTTGTTGAAATGTAACATCAAGACAGATTGATATGATTATGTTTAAGCCCAAATCAAAATGACAGCCAGGTTTGAAAGAACGCATAATGCCCCTCATTCCTGTGTGCCTGTGCTTGGTACGTTCATCCATCCCTCCATCCATTCAGGGGTTCCTTCTTGGAAAGACTCCATTTTTTACACCGTAAAAGCACTTTTTCTGCTCCTGGTTTTTGTTGACACACCGGGTTCATCTTTAGAGAGATTGGGGCCAGTTCAGAAACTCAGCACTGTTGGAGAAAGAGAAAACAGGAAACGGAGAGAAAGGAAACAGAAAAAGAAACCCAACTTACTACTGGAGTTATATATTTTCTCTTGACATCTGGCTGTAATGATATCGGAGGATGTCGATAATGATTAAGACCTATTCAGATGGGATAAGAGATTTAACCACTTTTATTTAACTATTTTAACCACACATTCACTGGGTGCGGTTCAGTTTATGGTTGCCAGTCCACAGATTAATCAACTTTTTTAATTAATTCCACAAGTTATGAATGGGATTCAAGAATGCGATATTGTTGGGAATGGGCAATTTTCCATGAAACACGGGTCCAGTGTGTTACTTTATCTTGAGCTGTGGTTCCCAACCTGGATCACAGGGGGTGTATAAGGCTGGGTCTGCTCTAAGGAGTTTGTTAAAATACAATTTGCACGTGTTTTACAAAGTTAGATACTCTTAGATACTTAGATACTCCTAGGGGTTAAGAACGTTGGGAACCAGTTATCTAGAGATCCAAAAGTTGTCCTCGTGTTCGCGGATCTACCCTAGTCATGTCGATTTTGGTTTGTTTTAAGTTATTGTCTGAGTATTTTATCAAGAGCATAATCTGCAATGTATCCATATTTAATATATGGTGCACCCAGTAATTCCAAATGTCCAGGACCAGGTAAGCAAACTAAGATCTATCTGGTAGCTGTCTGAAGAATTTAAGGCATTTCATTACCTTATAAAAATGTAACTTTATCAAAAGGGGCAGAAAACACCTGATTCCAAAGGTGTGTTTTTCTTCTCTATGACATTATCTGACATGCAGTTTATAGAGAGTTGCTTGCTTGCCTTACTTATGCTACAAGTCCAGAGAGAAAAATGTGGCAGAAGCAGACAGAACTCTTTCCAGATGTGGAACGAATAAAACGAATCCCATCTGAATAAGTCTTTGGCAGCTGCAAATTACTGATATTTCTTAGAAACATTTGCAAAGTTCTTCATTGAAATGGCAAATTTGGTTCAGCCAAATGCATTTGTAATCACATTTACATTTACTCATTTAGCTCAGTCCCTTATCCAGAATACCTGGATACAATCAAGCGAGATTCATCATCTGGCTAAGAGTCTTGCTCAAGGAACCAACAGTGGCAGCTTATCAGAGGTGGAATGTGGACTCTGGACCTTCTGGTCCATAGTTCAGTACCTGTTCTGCTAAGCCATCACAGTCCCAGTGATAATGAAAAGTTAATTTTGGGCATATTCACAAAAGTGACATCACAGATTATCTCTTGAAAGCCAATTCATGATAAAGCTCATTACAACATGCACATGAAAAGCAAAGAAATATAAAAAATACATTAAAGCGAGTACTGTAAATGTAAACACACACAGACATGCATGAACTCCCACACTCTTTCCACTGTGTACACACACACACACACACACGCACGCACACACGCACACACAGAGTTCTGAGTGACAGTTCCAGTCTTTGAGGGCCACAAGATCTGCACAACATTCGTTTGGCCAAAAGCAGCCAAACGCTGTAAAAAGGTTGATCTTGCAGGACTAGGGGCCTCTAGGACTGACCAGGACAAGGCAAAAGGCTAAGAGAATCAATCCCCTTGACGTCCACAACAAAACAGTCCCAAAATTCGGGAGGCATATTCCCTATGAAGTGCCCTTGTTTTTGAGTGCCTTTAGTGTCCACGACATAGGGAATAGAGAACAAGTGCAAGTGCGTTTGAGACACGGCAAATGAGTCGGAGTGAAAAACATGACAGCGGAGAAAAAAAAGGAAGAAAACCAAAGAGTCACAAGACACAGAACACACAGAGAGACAGAGACACATCAGATCACACGTTCTTACGCTGAGTAGAAATCAGCTTCCTTCCTCCTCTTTCTCTTGCTTTGCTTTCTTCCTCAAACTCTCCTCCATTTCTCGGTGCCCTTCTTCCTTTTGTTGACCAAGTCCTCTTTCAACACACACAGTCCTCGCACTCGTTTCCTTTCCCCCACACATGCAATCTGTCCATCTGTCTTTCATTCTGTCATCTCAAGGTTTGGGTGTTTTGCAATCCACAGATCACATTCGGCCATTCAACATAACGTTATCCAGGACATTTTTGGAAACAGTTGAGATCAAAGAAATAATGAAATGGCAAAAGAGATGGAGGGGGTGGAGAGAAAAATGCGAGAGGATGTAACGACAAGCACAATGACACGGTAGGAATGGAAGACTTCTGAAGAGAATTGAAAGAGATCACATTCATATTTCTGATTCTGATTCAACGAGTCCCTCCCACTTTCATATCTCTCTTAGATTCGGGAATTGACATCATTTTGGAAGACCAACAAAGAGAGCGAGTGGTACCTGAGTAGTGACGGATGAAATAGGTCGAAAAGTGACAGAAAGGAGTCTGTGCAATGTAATTCAAAGCCTAACCAAATCCTTTTCATCGTTGATTTTATGTGAACGAGAATGCAGTAAAGAAAAAATGCTCTCGTGTCTATGTAGTGAATGGTTATTGTAACTAGGCCTGTCACACTTACTTATCAGTAATCTGGGGGAAAATGGACCCAAAGTTTAGAAGAAGCCTCAAAATAAAACTGAAAAAAAAAAAACCCTAAACAAACGTATTCTTAGTCCTTAGGATCAGCTCAACTGATGGAACAAGATTTCCTCATATCGATCTATTCTACGACTGGACTCTTTCAACTTTCAAAATATTAAGCCCTTTTATTGCTGTAGATATTCTATTTTGAATGCTACCATATTGCATGTTGCACAGTTGTGTTTTTTTTCTGTCTTGGGACCTTTTCACTTAATGCCCACTTGCCAGATCATGGCACAGGTGGTGTAACAAATTAAGCATCTGACCCCACCTATTCTTCCTTGCACAACAAGGAAAAGGGCAAACAAACAACGGATGCTAAATGGAACTGTTGCAGAGAATGTGCCATTTCAGAATTCCCAAAAAAGTTTTGGGAGAAAGGTGAGCAGAATTTCCCTCAATCTTGTGGATTTATTACATAAGACCAAAGCCTAAACTCCTTTTTACAGAATGTGAAACTGTTAAATTAATCCTGTAGTTAATTCTAACAACGGGACACATTTTAGAGTCGAAATTGCATCTAGAATTACATTAAAAACCACATTATTAACTGATTACTTGTCTGGTGACAGGCCTGGTCATTCCTCTCAACCTGACCTATGATTAAATTTCAATCAGATGAAGACCTGCTCCTTTCTGTCCTCCTTTCCATGTTTTAGATTGGGGTAAAGCATCTTATCCAACTGCTCCGCCCAGTCTGGCTCTACCCCCGGGAGAAATATTAAATACAAATAGCAAGAATCGCAAGATGCACATGGATGCAGCACTAAGCATTCCAGTAGTATGCGAGGCAACATGCACCGGTGAAGACTAGGAGCATCATCGCCATCATCCTTGCTCGTTCCTTGTAATTTCAATACTGGCACATCTTGTAAGCTATGTCGAGTATGTCTCTACTTAACGGTATTTCTTCCCACTCATGCCGTTCGTAGGGCAGGTGTGTTTATCCTGTCCTATAAAGTGACTACCTGCTACTGATCTACAAAAAAAACCAAAAAAAACATTTGCTACATCGATTTCTCTGTAAACGCCCGTGATCTGATTCCGCTACGAGGATCCAGGGGGCACCAAAACGGAACCCGGCCCACTAATAAACGGCTATGCGGGTCTATCGAGTGTGAACATGTGATAACATTGTTCTGCATACTCAAAGAAGGTGGTATGATGCACAGAAAAGGAGATATGGTTAAGGATGATGGGGTTAAAGAGAAATAAGAGTGATGCAGAGAGGTTGATGAGGACGGAGCCGGTTACAGGGGAGCGTTGGGTGTTCATTTGGGAATGTGCACGCGTCAAGGGAGAAATGGAGTTTCCTGTTCTAGATTACTTCACAGTTACAGCTTCTTTTTGCATATATCTGATAAGCAGTGGGCTTTCAGAATAGTTCTCTGTGAAAAGATGAGAAAGAATCAAATCATGACATGAGCACAAGGCAGATAGTGAGCGCTAAAGAAAACAAAAAAAAAAACCAAAAACAGCATGTTAACAGAGTTGCCCCAAACATGCCCCTTAAACTAAAAACACCTGGTTTACAGTTTGTTAGGGTCTCTGCCACCCATTAGCATCTTGGCATGCATAAATAAGCCCCACCCATTCAATCATTGTCTCTTTAGAGCAGCAAAAAGAGCATTAAAAAAACAAAACATGCAGGTCATAAACATGTATGTGCATATGAATAACACATCCATATGTACACACCCATATGAATTATACACATACATAAAGCTTTAGATCAGTAATCAGTTTTCTTATCAAAACATACTTCTTAATAATCATAGACATTCCTTATTGCTCGCAAGGGAAGAACCATGCATTCTCAGAATACAAAATCAGAGTTTTAAACTGTACACAGCACTGAGGCCAGGCACAGGCCTGAAGAACCGTCCCCTTATGCAGAAAACACACAGAAACCAAAGAATGGAGTGGATTGGACAACATACGAAGGAGAAACAGATCTGATGTGGATTCAAACGGCATATTTGCCAATTATTAATTTCTTTCCCGAAGCTTCACCAATCCTCAATAAAGTTACAAAATGTGAACACATACTGGCCTAAACTATTAAGCTTTAAAAAAACAAAAAACAAACAGCAACAGTTTTTAAGGCTGAATCAAAACAAGGTGTGCCCCAAATGCTGAATATCATGCAGAGTTTGTTGGTAACTCCACTGCTCTAAAGCTTGGTTTATGCTTCATTTTTTAACAAACCTTCGACACACTCGGATAGAGGGTTTGCAGAGCATAAATGTGAAAAACATCATTTCACCACTGTCTTAACCCACATACTACCAGATAGACTGTTTTGTTTGGTCAATTCCTGTTGCAATGTCAATGTAGGAAACAGCCATTCCTGAGGAGCAGAGTTTGAACCCTAGGCCGGACAGACAATGTGGCGTTTAGGTGCTGTGGTGACAGGACTCTGCAATATGTGGGTGCCCTGTCCAGCGTGTTCCTCTGTCTGTGTCGAATTCATTTTAAAATAGGCTCTGCACCCCCTACACCCACACCAGGATAAGCAGGAACAAACTGGGATGCTCCTTTCATTTCCAATGAATTATTCACCTATTCATTCAATCCAAAACAGTGACGATTTATTTCTTTTACCAGTACTTTACAAATGTCGGTTTGAAAATGACGGTGAGTTCTTACTTGCTTTACGGATTTCGATTTGGTAACCTGGCTTGCTAGGTATGATGTCTGTCGGAGATCATCTTTCATGGCTCTCCCCTGACCCCTTTTTCCCTCCCACAGGAGGTGGGAACAGCTTATCACAGCACAGCAATCATGGAAAGACAGGAGTACCAACCCTCCCAGGGACATGTGATGAAGCATAAACCAGGCCAGTGCCTTCAGAACTTTACGGGGCTGAGTTTCCCAGACGATAAAGCAAGCATCAGTTTGAACAGATGATCTTAACTTCATGATGCATATGGGACACTTGGTCTGGGTGAAGCGGCGTGTTCACATTCAGCCTGTTCTGCTTTAATGTCACTCTAGTTCCAGCTACATAGCACGTACGTAGTGGAAGATGTTGCATATTTGGAAGATCCACTGTTTTTCCAGATCTTCCTAAAGCATGCACGGGCAATGGTCAGATGCCTTTCAACATAAAACAACAGATGTATACTAAAACCAGGATTTCGAGTGACGCTACGCATTTCTGCTAACCACATATGCTAGCACTAAGTGTGTGTTTGACGGACAGGAGAGAGAAATGAGTGGGATAAAGAAAAAAGAGCGAAATGAGGAAAGGAGGGACGCACATACGACAATGTCCAATTTAAAAGAATACACAGCTTTTCCATATCAATGCGCATAAGTGTTTAGCAATACAAAAATAAAATTCATATAGCTCAATTTAAACAGTGGAGGAATTGGAGCTTCTGTTGCCAAGTAACAATCAAACTGCTGCTACAATGTTTAGTACAGATTCATTTCTTGGTATTCTTACATTCAGGAAAACAAACCGACAACAAAAACAACACAAAAAAAAAAGCTTTGTAAGCTGCCGTTGCAGTGAAGAATTCCCTAAGAGTGATTTCACTAAGAGTCTCTCTCTCATTCTCACTCTCTTTTTCTTTTTCTTCTGCTGTCAGTCCAGCATCCAGTCAACGTTCCCTCCTTTATTTAACGGAAAGGGAAGATCGGCATCCGAGCGACAGAGCAGGCCAAAAGGGAAAAGGGAAGAAAGGACAAGAGAGGGAAGAAAGAAAACAAGGAGGAATCAAGGAGGAAAGAAAAAAAAAAAACGGAAACTCATACTGTATTCAAACTATGAGAATCACAGTAACGGCAGGATGGATGGATGGATGGTCTTAATAATGGGAGGCAGGATAGCAATGCGCAATGATGAAGATGGAGGAAGATGAAGAGATCCAGTTTGACATCATACTCGAGTGTTCCTCAGCACCCCAGCTTGACTCGCCTTGATATGTCATATTCATGATCAAGTAATGTAGGAGATTGTAGAGTACGATGTTCCCTTCATGCGCTAGTTATTAGAAAAGCGGGGCACGCGTCCTGAAGCAGTGCAGAAGGGCACAGTCCCTGGATAAATCCCTCGTAGTGACGCTCTCCTCCTGCACCTCAGTTAAATAGTAAACAAGCTAACTATACATGGAACTACCTGATGTCGATTTCTCCCAGTTTTTAAAGCCCCCATCCCACCCCCAAACCATACAGTCCACACAGTGTCCCAGTGCCGCATATAAAAATAGATTGCTTTTTAATTCTTCGGTCACGTTTTTATATATATCGGGTATATACGATTTTATTTATATTATCTGAACTGATTGAATATGTTGAGATATCGGGTATCAGGCTGAGCTCACGATTACACTTTCAGCATCCATCACACTCTCGCTACTGAACACTTTTGACCTTAAACAGCAAGTTTCATTGTCAGATCAACTGCAGTATGATTGGTTTGGGTTTAAAAAACCTCATCTGATTATACTTAATAAATGACAAACTAGTTTCTCTAAAGGTGTTGTTAATATTATGATTCCTGTTTGAGGATGAGATGCGAGTTCTCTAGAGATGTGGGAAAATCAACCAATGTCGTTCCAGTTGGATATCGATAATAACATGGAATGACATTGGCATCTTGCATTTATTTGACACCGGCATTTAAATCTTATGGTCTGGTGACTGGAATCCACATTTTATGTTTGGGTGGCACTGACATTTGTTTTCAGATGCTTAACGTGGAATGACATGGGCCATCTTTAATGTTTGGCTGACATTTGCATATGCCAGTGGCATCAGCATCTTATGTTCAGATGACAGTGGCTTCAACATCATATGTATGGGTGACAGTGGCATATGCCAACTGTACTGGCATCTGTTTTCAGACGCTTGACACGAAATAACATGGGCATCTTATACTTACATGTCACTTGCATCGACACCTTATGTTCGGATGACACTGGAATATGCCAATTGCACTGCTATTTGTTTTCAGACACCTAACAAGGAACAGACGACATCTTATGTACGAGTGATATGCTAAACGTAAGACGCCGATGGCATTGGCATATGCTGGTGTGACCTGAATGTAAAACACTGATGCCATTCCATGTTATTACTGCCTGTCCCAGTGAACATTTAGGTTGTTTTCACTGGGACATTTTTGGTCTGTCAGAAACACCTGTAACAGAGATCCGAGTGTCATTATAACAAAACCATTAATACATAATCAAAGGATGCTGAAATGTAAACGCAGACATTTCCAGAAGTGTCCCTGTATGCCATTTGGGATTAAGGAGAGGAAGCCTGTGAGTATGCCCCATGACTTTAAAACCAAAAACATGTAGAGTAACAGGCAAATATATTTTATAGGGATGTTCAGACGAGCAGTTCTTCCTTTGAGTAGTTACACTTCTTTACTTGATGGTTTAGTTATTCACTACTTTAAATTCATGATGTACTCTTACATGCACTAGAGTAACTGGACGTTTCTACAGCTGGTGTCAGCGTCATTCTGGGCGGCTTCACCTACAGCTCTCGGTTTATCTGCGTAAAGGCGTATATTCTCTACCAGCAAACAGGCATCAAGCCATCTACTGCCTACGTGACTAATGGTCTTACCATACTGTTGCTCATCACTCATGATGAATGGCGGCTTTTTAATTGATCATTTATTTCACTAAGGCATAACATTGCCTGAAGCATAATGTTTAGCTGAAGCTTTAAATACTTTAACTTTCTTCCAATGGCACCCCTTTTGGGGTATGAAAGCCATTTAAGCCCCACATGAACAAATCCAGGTGAACAGTTTCGTCAATATTTTTGTACTAATTCTGTAGTGCCATGTTCGAGGAGGATTTGACGTGGGTGACTTTGTATCCTTCCTCCCTGTCTGCCTTCTCTGTGCTACAAAATGGAAGGAATTGGGGAGCGGCAACGACGGAGAGGGCCAGGAGAATCATAGGGTTCATAGGGGGCACTGTTAATAGGGGTGATGGGTGTCAAACGCAGAGGTGCACCCGACATCCCAGAAATGTTATTCAGGCTTCTTGATTTTTCATAGCCAGCGGCTGGGGTTTGTAATTGATTTGAATTGCAGGTTTGCATTAAACGAGGCAGGCGTCAATAACCAAGAAATTAAAGTGAATTTTCCACGAAATTAATGCGTGAGCAAAGAATGAAGAAATAAATGGGACAAAAGCAACAAAATTAAAACGAAACAGATGTAAATGAAACACAAAGACAGACAGGTAGGGACAGACAGACAGACAGACAGGGACAAGGACAAAACAGGAAAATGTGAGTCATGAAATAGGTCATCAATCTTTTTTTGCTTTACAAATGCTACAAAAGTGTTTTTGTTTTTTTTGTTTTTTAACAAAGCACCCCCAGGCTCGCACAGCGGAGCCGGAGATCAGGCACATGTGGAGCAGGTGGATGAAGCACCTGATGTGTAACTCGGAAAAAAAAACGTGAGTCATGAGCTCAAAAGGGGAGGAAAAAAAGAGCGAGTTTAGCATCCAGGTGTTTGATCCAGGCTTGGACGGGACACTCCGCATTCTATACAACCGCAGGGGGACAGACAGACAAACAGACGGCTAGACGACAGCCTGAGAGCTCGGTCCACAGAGCCCTGAGACGGAAGTCTCGTCTGGCACTCAGGACCACGTGAAGCCCTCTGGAATTTAATTTGAGGCAGTTTTTGCGCTGCACGTTTGATTACAATGTGTGTCGAATACATCTTAATCACGGTTGCCAGTTAATCACCAGTTGCCACCTATTTTGACATAGAATCACTGAGTATTTTATCAGGTAGACCCTCAACTGAGGTACAGTGTTACAACAATGTGTTACAAACGGGACCACCACTGGCTGTGGTTATAAAAGTTTTGAATCCTGTGAAAAGCAGTAATTTCTTCAAAGACGGCAACATTTAAGCTTGCTATTACACTTACGCTAGTACTAACCAACCCACTTCTCAACAATTTGGGTGATAACTACACCCCCTCCAGTTCTGCAACTGTGTGTAATACTGCCCTCAGGAAATACTGAGAACAATCGAATAACCAAATACATCCGGCCCACAGAGTCCTGTGTCTGCATACATCTACAGCCAGCTTACAATTTAGGAGAGCAGTGACATAAAGGTCTTGGCCAAGGGCCCAGAGGGCAGCTTAACCAAGCTTGGACTTGAACACTATAACTTCTGATTAATAATCCAACCTAAAGTGTTACTGATTAGGGGTTAGAGGAGAATTCATCTCAATTAAATTCCAGCAATAGTCGTTATAGCTTCGGTACAAAGCAGCAAAAGTGAGCAGTATTCTTGTGCCACACTCCATGCTGTGAATGGTGCAAATAATATCCAGTTAGAGATGGCCCTCTAGTGGTCCTACAAAACGATGGCTGTGAGAGAGACAGCTTACAAATCGTGTCTACAAACAGATAAGCAACAAATTTACAAACACAAAATGTTCTGTATTTTAATTTTCCATCAGTTTCTTTTCAGTGGTTAACTAGGAACCAGAAGGTCAAGGATTCAAGCGCTTGCACTGCCAAGCTACCAGTGATGGGCCTAAAGTCAGTAGTGGTCCCATTTCATTAATGGATGAGGTAGAAGGCAACACACTTTATAGAAATGACAAAAAAAAACAAAAAAAGAAAAAATAATTGTATTGCATTACTGAAGGTAAACCTGATCAAATGCCCAAATGAATCTAAGTAAACTAGCAACCTAGGGTATATAGGTATCCGAGTGCATGGGAAGTGCATAGAACTGAGCTTCACGTGGCCCAGGAGCACCTGGGAGCTTTCCTTCCACATCCGTTCCCTCAGCCATGCAGGTCATGCCATCAGCCATCGGGCCTGGTTGTGTTTTGCTATTTGATGGCTTAAAATGTGCAGCCATTTTAATTTTGTAATGTGTAATTACCAAGACCAATAGGGCAATCCTCAAGTTAAAGTACTGCTGCTGCAGAACTGACTTACAGGGAAGCCACGGGAAACGACTTCATTTTGTTTTAAGAATCCGTCAGTTTGTCAAGGGACAGTTTGTAAGTTTTAGAGCCCTCTAGCGCGCTTGTGGCGAACTGCAATGACATTAACATCTCCAGCATTAAGCTGTCGCTTTATCCGAGCAGTGGAAGCATTTCCAAGCCTTCCGCCTAATTTCTGTTATGGAAACCCGCCACAAATCATAAAAAGAGAACAGATACTGTAAATGTATTCAGATCCGGGTCATGACAATATTAAGAGGTTTTCCCAGCTAATTTAGGGTCTGAATGGACTTTTCAAATTTACAACCTGTACCCTGTATTATCAGGCATTTCTCCTATCTGAAGAATGAACAGGATATGACTCGAATCATTGAATTATCATCATAAGACCTCCTTTGCTTGCTGTCAGATCAGGAAGCTTCGGCTTCACAGGGAACAGATGAGGAAGGAAAAGCAATATTACATCATCAACAACCCTCTGTACACGAGGCCTCCCCCCACACTGACACACAACCACCACGATTAAGGATTGCTTTCAAATATGGACGATGAGAACAGGGCAGAATAGTGGACTGGTCAGAAAAGGTTTGTCCTTTGATGTTCTGTTTTCTTTAGTCCTCAGTGTGATGAGTTTTGTGTATGTATGTGTGGAGTTTATATATCATAATGGGGACCAAATGTCACAATGAAAGAAAGTGCTGACATTTTTACCTTCATGTGCGTTTTGTTTTTGTCTTTAACAAAAAATAAATAAAATAAATAAATATGTGCTTGTGGTTTCTGAGGTTTGGTTAGAAACAGGTCTGAGTGTAACTGGCTACAGTAATATGTATAATGTAAATGTAGATTATCTCATTAAAGTCCTCACAATGATATGTGTGTGTGTGTGTGTGTGTGTGTGTGTGTGTTTAGGTAATGTTTATAATACAAATATCCCCATAAGGATAGAAATATCTGACATTATTGTACCCCAAGTGGGTATTTTGACTCCACAATTTAATACGAACATCGGCACCTTTCTTTTGAAAAAACAAAAAACTCAAAGATTTGCTTTAGGCCACAGGGGTTAAGATTAAGAGTTGATTAATTAGGTATAGTAATCAATATGTCAGTAGGAAGTCACAAAGATAGTGAGACGTGTGTTTGTATGTGTGTGTGTGTGTGTGTGTGTGTGTGTGTGTACACTGTCTTTTGCACCTCTGGCAGTCACTCTACATCCTACGCTAATGCATCGCCTATAATGGCTTCACAGCAAGGCATTCTGGGTAGCAGCAGACAGATCTGGAGAAGTATGTTATGATTTCATTTATCATTACTGAGAATACATATGTGAATGTGAAACAAATGTGTTCATAAGAAAACAGCAATGGCTATTAAAAAAGTGTTCACAGTTACAATAATAAAGACACTTAAAAGATCCAGAGCTATAACTCCATAGTCCCTGTTCTTATTTATAGCTAGGACGATTGGTAAATATTTTTATATGGGCTTTTTGTTGGGGTTCCTAACTTTTGCTCCGGAACGTTCGGCCTTCCTTGCCGGTGGCCATTACAGAGTAATCGGTGAGGTAGTTATATCTGGTGACTAATTTAGGACCTGATTACGAACATCTGCTGTCGCCGTTACTTAAGTGTGGGTTCTAGCGTTGCTTGTGGCCAGATCGTCTCCACTCAGTACACGCACCGACCAAGGGCACCTTTAAGGTTAGTTGGTAACGTCCCAGGGCTAATAGTGCTGACGGACACGTATGGGAGGGGAACCCCCAAGGTATTTAGTGTTTTAGGAGCACATTGAGGGTCTCCCCTGCACTCCTTGCATGCCTGAGTTCATGCTCTTCCCGTCGTCTGTGGGATCCTGAATGAGACGCGCCCCAGCTCAACTTACTCGCGCCATGCGTGCGCTCGAGCAGACGCTCGCCCCCTGGTGCTTCGCCCCCTTCCACGATTGATTCACGCTCGCACTACATGCGCGCTCGAGCTCATATGCTCGCCTTTTGCCACTTGGGCACCTTCCGCGATTTATTCGCAGCCTCGCTATATGCACGCCCAAGCTCATGCTCGTCTCCTGGCGTTTCTGCGCCTTCCGCAATTTATTCGCACTCACACTACATGCCAGCCCGAGCTCTCGTTCGCCCTCTGGGGTTTGGACTACCTCTGTGACTCGCCACTTGGGAGACGTCCCAAATCAGTGCGCTATCGTGCTCACTACACGTCTACCCCATTGGCGCTTCGGTGCATCTCACGGTCAGTTCACGCGTTGGTCCCAGTTGGGAGGCAACACAGCGGCGTGCCATTTCTTCCTTTTGTCTTTTTGTTTTCAGGAACCTTTTGCGCCGCTCTTCTCCCCCTTTTAGTTTTTCTATACTATTTCCCCATTATTATTATACGCCGTGGGATTCCGTCACTCCCGCATCCTTGGGATCTCCCACATATCATAAGACTTTTATCCAATCTATTTTAGAATAAATGTCCTGATGCTTGTATAAGGTCTCTCAGTTTCAGTTTGGATTAGTTCCAATAACATTCTCCAGTCTTTTTGCTCTTCTTTGCACATGTAGGGGGGGGTGCCAATATTTCTGGATGGGGTCTACTCAGCATAGATTCTCTCTTTCTCACTTTTCAGTCCAGCCTTCACATCTATTTTTGACTGAACTGGACTGATGCTGTGGAACTAAATGGTGCACTGCACATAAAATAGTTATGGCATGATTTCATGCTCCAGTGAGCTCTCACTCCTTTCTCTCTCAGGAGTCGGAGCAGGATCGCTGTACGGTTGTTTTGGAATGTGAGTGAGATGTGAGGGGACTTGACTGGACCATCTATAGCTCCGTACACGAGACACCACATAGCTTTCACCACTAGAAAATGGTTTATGAACCTGAAACAGAATTGCGGCTGACCTAGGCGATCACAGACTGTACACTAGGCAGGTGTAAGATAAGAGGAGCAGGGAGGCAAAGACAACTCATCAAACCAAAACCTCGCAAGACTTTGATTTAATAAAATAGCATGGGCATACTATATTTTACAGCCCTGCTAGTGCACCCTTTGAGGTTGCCATCGTACAGAATTCAGACAACATTCAGATGTAGATGAAAAGTATGGATGAAGCCGTTATTAGTTATTAGGCATGTGCTGATACCATGATAAAGTAGTAATGTTAAAACTGTGAACCTTTCTCAAGGCTGCTTTTTACTTTTAGTACCAAGTACCATTTGTCCGGTTGTTACTGTTACCTGAATCACCAGAGAAAAAAGAATCAATTTGCAGCAGGTATTAGTAGCTGTGGTGTAGTCAGTGATACATATCCACTAGAAAACCATTAGAATTTTCATATGCAGGTAAGCACTGTTAAACAACCCTCTGATCAACATCTTATAGCTCTTATAACAGGAAACAAAAATCTCTAGTGGACTCATTACCTCTTGGTTGTGTGCAGCCAGCATAAAAGCACAGTGTTGTTTATATTTGCCTTGACTTATTTCATGGTACCAACCTGATATATTTCATGTTTTTTTTAATGAAATCCGGTCAACTTCATTTAATGTGTTAATAAATATCCATTCCTGCATTTCAGGCCTGCAACATATTCCAAACCAAAGTTGTGACAAGGCAATTTAATCGTAATCATAAGCGCGCTCTGGTACAAAAGCAGCATTCAGTATCTTTGACAAACAAAAATGGGCAGATGCTCTCCAGTTGGTGTGAAAATAATTTAAAAAGTTTAAAAACAACGTTGCTCAAAGAGAAATTGGAAGGAATTCGATTTTTCAGGTTCAATAGAGTCTGTAATGGAATAAAAATCAATGCATGAAATGTGGTTTTTATACTGATTTTTCACATAGTCCCAACATTTTGTGACTTAGGGTTGTGCACATATATATATATATATATATATATAGTACACCATAGAGACACACAATACACAATACAATGCAGGTTATGGAGAAATGAATATATATAATATTACTGCACAAAAGCTACAGGGCAGTGAGACACATTATGAATGACACACACAAACAGAAACCACAATAGGTACACATACACATACATACATGAAATATGGTATGTGTTCATGACTGGGTGTGAAATACACATGACCATGAAAGCACAAACAGCAGCGAAAACCAACGACCAATTATTAAAGGTTTTGTACATCAGTAGATGTTTACTCACCCTCCTCAAAGTAAGCACTATTTATACTACTATATCTATAAAGAAGCTAAGTGTGACCTGAACATGACCCGGCAAGAACAAATATCCTTCATTTACAGTTCAGGGCCCTTTTACTTTGAGATTTGAGATTGAGGTCTGTCAGTGGCACCCTGAGTCTTAAAACAAAGCCACATCAATAAGCACTAATTAGCTTTTAGAATCGCCGTGAATAGGAACAGAGCTGGAGATTCCCTAGGTTCATGTGTTTGTTTTTAAGAAATCCACCAGTTATTTTCAGCCTAATCTCTGTGAGTAATTACCATCTTGAGATGAGTTGCTGTTTTTTTTTTAAACAGTCAGAAAACTTGATTTATAAGTCGCAAATAAAGAAATGAATTATTATGACATCATAAATTATTTGTTTTGTGTCCAGTTAGAGACTTTACCTCTCTGATGCCAGCAAGATCTTGTTATTCCCTTATCCTTCCACTTGCATGTTGTCTAGAGTGTACAAGTGTAGCACTGTTCATTAAAATAAAAATAAGCTTAAGCACATAACATTATCAGTGAAAAACAAAAGTTTCGTTTATTTAATGATCGGAGGGTATTGGAGGGTGCAGGTAGTGGCAAGAAGCCATTTGGATTGTCATTTACTTCTGCTACTGTCCAAATCTTAATTTGGTAAAGCTAATTAATGATTTAGATAGAGAGTTGGGTGATTAAAGTGCCTCATATAGAATTTAGACAACAGGAGTTTTAATGGCAGGGTTAGCAATACTCATTTAAGGCTGATCATGCATGAACACAACCCTTACTATTTAAAACTGAACAAAAACTCATTTCAGCTTTGTCTAGACAATTTCTCATCATGAGACCTTCAACTGCTCAAATCTAGATGTTTCAGAGAGAGATGAGATTTAAAAAAACTCTACTGAGAGTCGGTAAGAAGCTGGATCTGTAGATCTCCAGCGCAGGACCTTGCTCATGACAATGAGTGTGGAAGTTAAAGAGCTTTCCCAGCTAAACCCAGAGACAGATCACTAGACCTGAGCAAAATGAGAGCGACTGCTTCCCTGAAACAGCAGCACTCGTAGATAAATGGCGTTAGAGGGTAAGGATCTGGCCAGCACAAAGCTTAAGCTGCGCAGTTCGGCACAGTCAAGCAGAGGGACTTTATTTCACCCAAATTAAAATGTCATAAAAATATAAATCGGTTTAAATATTATTTACCAATATAATTTACCCAGTATTGTTTACCATAGTACCAGGGGTGTAATGATACACTCTGCTCACTAGTCGACTTTCTCATGATAATGGATTTTACATTCCATACAATCAACATTCCTTGTTTATTTCTGAAATGTAAAAATTGTAAAACATTAAATCTTTAGTCCACATCAGTTAAATGTGTAAAATTGTGAACACCATTTTCTATTGTAGCTTCACTTTTCTTTCAGTTCCGAGTAATTCACCATAATCAAAGTCAAATTTATTTATACAGTGCTTTTTACAATGGAGTATTGTCTCGAAGCATCTTTACAATATTACATGATCTTAAAAGGCCAATCCCAAATTTAGTAAGCCTAGGGCAACAGTCGCAAGGATTAATTCCCTGAATAATGTTTCACTTTGTAATATGCAAAAAAATCATCAAAAAGCCGCATGGCCAAGGTAAGAACATTCCCAGGTTGGATTGAATTAGAGATCTAAGTGCTGTGATGCAACTGTGTCACTTAATTACATTCGAAGACTTTACAAAACCACTATAATCAGAATGTATATCATGTATAATTATGGTGCCCATAACTTGCAACGGGCAAATTTTATGTTCAGATTTTTCCAATGAGTTGCAACACGCCTGCATTAAAATTTCTTAGGTCTTCTATTTAAAGGTTGCATTATTTACAGGTGCTTTAAGTAGGAGATCAATACAAAGAATGGTTAGCATTTTTAAGTATTAAAACTGTCCAGAAATGCAAACTCATCCATCTTTTTCACCTTTGTGCTGTCTAAATGAAGTGAGGATCCTTAAAAAGTCAATAAATGCTAAACATTTGAGCTGGAACTGCAGTTCCTTGTTTTGATTTCTTACTCCGAGTTGACTGAATTTAGGGTGTAGAGAAAACACCAGGGTCCAGCTTTAAGGTTTGTATGTAGGACAGTGTGAGTACTGATCAATAAAGGGTACAGCAAAATTGATACTGAATAGATTTAAACCATTTCGCCCACTTCACTTCGCCGGTTGTTCTGTTCATCTACTGGTGGAGAAATTGATAATGTTGCCAGGAGATGGACTGGAGAGTGAGACGGGATGAGAGACACAAAGGAACAGGCTATGCTGCTGTGTGGGAATACAAAGGAAATGGATGGTATTGCACTCAGACAGCTTTGTGGTGACCATGCTCAGAATGTTTCATCACCTGGAGCAAATCTCCAAGAAAGCTCTCATTGTGCTAAAGTTATAAACAAACAAACAAATAAAATCAGAGAAAATCAGGAGGAACTCAAGAGTAAAGGGAACAACAGCAAAATGAACACCCGTAGTGCATCTTAAGCAGAACCGCAGTGCATCATGGGAGCATGACTGGATGTCTGGATTGAATATTCATTAGTGATAGCTTGCTCTAGTGCGCTCATCATGGAGCGTCTAACGGTTCGATGCTCCACACCTCGGGATTTTACCCATAATGTCCTGCATAGTCCCAGAATGCTCTCTTCCACCGTTTCCTTGGCAACAGTGGGTAAAAATGAATGATGAGACAGACTCCAAAAGATGGGAAAAGAGACCACAGCTACAGCAACAAAACCAATACAAAAAGCCAAACACATGGTAGAAAGGAGAAAGCAGCTTATGTCTGAATACACATCCAAAACACACAAGTATA
This sequence comes from Parotocinclus cabessadecuia, assembly GCA_036873895.1. Lineage (NCBI taxonomy): Eukaryota > Metazoa > Chordata > Actinopteri > Siluriformes > Loricariidae > Parotocinclus > Parotocinclus cabessadecuia. The sequence goes on from JAYJMA010000022.1 coordinate 876,414, forward strand.
AACACACATACTGTACAATTAAGCCTAGGAGTATTCACTTACTCAGTAAAGGTAAAAAAAATGGGTCTGAAACTGTGGTTAATTTATCTAAGAGGCTCCAAAGTCATGTGTGCTCCTTGCTTATGTGAAACTATGGCTGCAACTCAAGCTCAACCTTTGTGTACAAAAAAGGTACGCAATCACTCACAACTTCACTGCCTTCTACTAGAGGACAATGGCTTGAGATTTGAACACATCAAAATTTGGGATCACCAAGTCTCCAAACCTACACTTCCTGCCTACAAGACACCCAGCTATTTGGAAGGTGTTCTAGAGAAAAACAATTATCAGTCCACAAGCATAAATATCTAGGGTTTGCTGAACAGCTCTCTTAGTCAAAGATTGTTCTTGCTTCACGACTGGGTTCGGCTCCCTGTCCTCCGTCATAGAATCATTACAGCCAGGACATCTAATATGAAAATCTTGGTGAATTGCCAAGAAGCTATAACTGGGTCGTGATTAGACCCAATGGCCCAGTGAGTATAAAATCAAGCTCTTGACACATATGTATTGTGGCCTCTACAGTCTCTTGACCTACACCCCACTGAAAAGTCCGGTCCACAAGAAAGTCCCTTAATACTGTGGGTGAGCTGAAGAGAATCTATACTGAGTCAAGAGGACCTTGGATCTTACTGCTTCTTCTTTACATCAGTTAAAGCTCAGCTTTCTTTCTTTTTAGAGTCAAATAAATATAACGCAAATACCTTGTAACCTTTTTTATATCCATCTTTCCATAGGTGCCAATATTTCTAGAGTAGACTGCAGATAGTAAAAGCTTGTAGTGTGTGTATGTAAAGTTGTACTATAATAGGATATGTCCTTACCACAACAGAATGGGTGTGTTACAGGACTTACCTGCACCGCATATTATGTGTGTGTGAGTGCAACTGAATTTTAAAGCTTTAATCTTCATTAATCCAGTCAATGAATTTTTGTTTTTAACATTACACGGCAATCTGTGAATGTCCTCACCATCAACGTGTGTGAAAGGGATTTTCAAGTGTATATATCACTGTGGGGACCAAATGCCCCACGAGGATTAAAAAGATCTGGCATGTTTTATTTTGAGAGGACAAAACTTTTACAAAAACTGTAGCGTTTATGAAAAAGCTGAAGAGCCAAACGGTTAGCTTTAGGTTACTGTGGCTAATCTTTGAGGTGTAGCATACGTTTTGTGTGTGTGTGTGTGTGTGTGTGTGTGTGTGTGTGTGGGGAACGACTCAGACTCCCGGACTTCAGACAGCAGTGTTTCAGCACAGTCCAGTCTCGTGTGTTGCCTATGAAGTGTGTACAGTTATAACAAAGCTCTCTGTGCTGAAACGCTGCACGCAGGAGACCACAAACGAGTAGGACATGACAAAACACAAGCCCACGTAGTGGCCCGACAACCCAGCACACACACAACACGCATACAAACACAGAGTCTAAATTTGGGCTGGACGTTTTGCCAATCAGGCAGCTGCTGGATTGTTGGAGTGTGTGTCACGGTGGTGTGATCAGGTTTCTGAGGGAGTCGGATAGGATGTGCAGGGTGACGGGTCACTGTGAGAGCACGTGAGGAAGAGGAGGAGGAGGAGGAAGAGGAGGCCAGAGCAACAGGACACAGTGTATACACGCACACACACACATACACACAAAGGACACACAGGACAAACACAGACATGGACAGTGTAACTTGGTAGCAACAAGAGCTGACATACAAACGCATGACACGACACAACCTGAGGAGAAGGGAAAACGACAGTGCGTCAGAAGAAAAAACACGCACCCCGGAGAAAGTCATCAGAAAGCAGCCCACCCTCCCAGGACCCAAAAAAATATGCACAGACTCATTGTACAGCTGCAGAGAACACAGTTAACCCTCAAACAGCCAAACACTCATACAGGCTCATTCAGACAGGTAAGTCATGTGAAGGATCAAGTAAGCTTGGGTTGGTTAGAGAATAGCCAAAATGGGCTGGACTGACTCAAACAGCCCCAGGTGGAAATCCAGGGAACATACCAAACTCTGCTAAGACACTAACCGGGTTTAAGGTTCCCTGGTTACCGGGACCCTAGATTTGTGTCTAAGCATTACTGCATGAAATGGTATAATAACCATTTATCATTATTTCTCAGTATCTTTATTAGAACACAATCACAAAGAACACAAAGAAAACACCTGGAACTTCATCAGAGTGCCAAGCTGACCCTTCTACACTCTGAATAGCTTGATCAGGAATGAAAGCGTAGTGACTTTTGCCTGCAGATGCCTTTTTGAAGCCAAATTTGTCAGGGTTCCCACCTTTCGGGCACTCCCGTCCGCTACTCGTGCGCTCCTCGCACATCTGAACTCATGTTCTTTCGTCGTCGGCACCCAATGAGCCTCACTCCAGTTGGCTCTCCGGCTCGGCTTACTCACGCTACAAGCGTGCCCGAGCTCACTCACGCCGTCTGCCGTTCGGACTACCTCCGTGCCTCGCCACTTGGGAGACGTCCCAAATCGTGCCTGCCCCGTTGGCGCTTCAGCGCGCCATTTCATCCTTTTCTTTTTTTAATGTTCAGGAGCCTTTCGTTCTGCTCCTCTGCCCCTTTTAGTTTTTCTATACTATTTCCCCATTATGATTATACATCGTGGGATTCCATCACTCCCGCATCCTTAGGTCCTAAAACCCAACCCAACATATTTCCTATAATTTCTTGCCATGTCTTAATACAGAGACTGAGAAATAATTAGACATGGTCATTACACCATTACTAAAACAACAAATCTAATGGTGACCTAAGACTTTTGCACAGTACTTTATATATGATTATCCGTGGTTCTTAAGGGCCCGACTTCAAATACAGGCGCTCTAAAATGTACGATATATATAAAGTATCATCATAGAGCCTATCTTAACATGCTTAAAACACTTCCATTAACCTACGGTTGGGTAAAACTATTATCTTAAAGCTTATTTTATATTAACCTAATTCATATTTTATGCAATTTATTGAATCATATATTGAAAGTGAAATAAAGGATTATTGTTGTTTTTTTTCACTTTCCATTACATCCCTAGAGAAACAGTGCCAAGGAAAATTCTCTAAAGATTCTAAAGATCAATTTCTGAAGGACCCATCCTATGTGAAGCCAGTTAGAAAGAGACTACTGAGTAAGTTCTGTCCATCAAAGACCGAACCCAAGCATACTATACAGTGTAAATGTTGTACTATTGGTTGGTGGTGGTGACTGGAAGATGGTTGTGGGTGGAGAGAGAGAAAGAGGGAAGAAAAACTGAAGAGAGATATGAATGTGTACGAGACCCAATGAGGAACAGAGAGACAAACAGATATGGCTTTCCTAGAGAAATAGGAAAGTATATATGGCATATAGGCTGCATCCCAAAACTCTAATGTTGATGCCTTCTGTATTACTTTGAATTCTTGAGTCATTTAGATTCTGCTTGTTTTTAGCACTTTAGAACTGGTCACATCGCTTTCAGCACTTTGTAGTTCTGTACTAACAGCTTGTAGTCCATCTGTTTCTCCACACCCTTTTTCGTTCCCTTCACTCTGTTCTCTAATGGTCAGGACCACTATTTGTGTGGTTAATCATTCTTAGTAAGGTACTGACACTGATGTGGTGTTAGTGTGTGTTGCGCTGATATGAGTGGATCAGTACGAGTACGAGTGGAGTTTTATATCACATCAGAAGTCAGCCATCATTATGGTATAACTATATTCTAAACACACCCTAAGGAGCAAGCAAGGAGAATCAAGGAGCAAGAAGATAGGTGACTACGAGAGTCAGGATACATCTGTGCTTAAATCTCTCTTAAATTCCAGAGCCTCCCAGGCAAAAAATCAGAGTCTTATCCTGGAACTTGCAGGGTACAAATGAGTATGTGCCCTAAATAGAATGCAAATCTATTAAAGGGCTGGGTTGGGGTCATTGTTCCTGAGGATTCAGACTCTCCTAAATCAGCTGAGTTACTACCAGTTGTGGTCAACCCAGACATTCAAGTGCAAATCACCACAGTGGTGGGCAGTTCCACCAGAGTGCCACATTTATGTAAAGAGTAGTGGATTTAGTACACCTAATCTATATTAAATAGGCAAGTTAAAAGGAAAAAGAACATATCAACAATAGGTTTAACCATTAATCCATTCTTCTGTTCTAAATCCATGTGCTTGCTTCCTCAGAAGAAAGGTTTGAAATAAAAGAAACGAGGAAGCGATATTAAAGAAATGGGATGCGCCCATAGTGTGTCAGAATGCTGGATCCATTCACACCAAAGTTAAAAGTCAAGCACACCGGAAAACACTCATTCACATGTGCTCATATCTGACTGGTAAAATTGAAATTAAAGGTATCCAGTACAGTTTCAAAAAAAGAACATTGATTACGCCTACACCCCTGCAGAGACAATTCCATTCACCTTTCTTTTTTGCAAAGAAATAAATGTAAATAAATTAATAAATGTTCATAATACACATTTTTGTCTCGCTCTAGAGCACCCCCCAGTGGTCATAAAGTACACTGGATACCTTTAATAACCTTCAAACACAGACTCGCCCTCACCCATACAGGTTATAACAGCCTGAAAATGTGGAAACATCATTATAACTCTTTCACATTGGAAATCTTTGCAAATACAGTAACAAGAATTAGTCGGTCATGCATGATTATTGCAAGTAAACATTATGGCATCAATGAATACATGTGCATGTATGTGTATGATTTACAAAAACAAAACGGTCTTGGCACGTGTCCTTTGTGTGTTTGTGTGTTTGCTGAAGTCTTACAAAGCACCCAGGTTTGTTTCTAATGCTCATTTCATTCCGTTCTTTCTCTATTGGATACTGTGAGCAATGGTAGTACAGCGGCTCAGGTGCCATTTCCAGTGTTACCTCAGTGCCACTATGGTTTGATCCAGGAGGAGGCGGAGTTGGCATTGAGGTCCTGCTGTAAAATTGGCCCCTCTGGCTTGAACCACTCCTCTCCCGCGGGGGAGGCAGCACCGGCAGTTGCAGTTTCTGGTGGGTTTGGGATTTGGGTTTTTTGTAGGAAGGTGTGGCAGTCAGGTGTATAAAAGGGCGTGTTCAGGGTCAGCAGGGTCGGGATGAGAGGATAACGCCAAGGCATGCAGCGTGAGATGGTACGACAGGTGAAGAGAGAAGAGTGTGAGGTTAAGGATGTGAAAGAAAGGATAAAGGGAAGAAGTCAGAAGAGTGATGAACAGAAGGAAGTTTGAGGGAAGGACGGAGACCAGAGGAGAGAGAGAATTAATCAATGAATGACAACTAGAAAGCAAGAGTGAGTCATCCATCCATCCAGCCAGATAGATAGATAGACAGATAGATAGATAGACAGATCGACAGTTAGAAGTAATGAGAACTAGAAAGCAAGAGTAAGACACATAAACAGACAGGACAGAGAGATAGATAGCTAAATGGACAAACAGACAGATCGATAGGTTGATAGATTGACAGACAGAGAGGAAGAAACACAGATGGATATATAGATACAAAGAAAGACAGAAAAAGATAAATAGATAAAAAGATGAAGAGTCAGACAGGAAGATAAGACAGACAAATAGATCGACAGGCATACAGATATACAGACAGACAGAAATAGATCGACAGAATGACAGATAGAGTGACTGACAGACAGACAGCTGAATGAGACAGACAGATAAATAGAGTGACAGACATACAGACAGACAGACAGATGGACTAATACAGACAACGGGATACACAGAAAGACAGATGGATAGCGAAAGACAAACAGATGAATAGATATATTGACAGACAGACAGATAGACTGGCAGACAGACAGATAAGCTGACTGACAGACAGATGGACACAAAGACAGATAGACTGACAGATGGATAGACAAACAGACAACGGATGGATGGACTGACAGATAGACAGGCAGACAGACAGAATGACAGACGGCTAGACTGACAGACATACACACAGACTGACTGACAGACGGCTAGACAGAGACAGATGGACAGATAGACTGAGAAACGGCGAGACAGAAAGACAGACTGACAGAGACAGGTGGACGGATAGACAGACAGACAGACGGATAGAATGGTGTGCTGCTCAGATGCATTTGTTATGTAGTTATATTATGTAGTTATGTACATATGTTATGTAATGTTATGTTATGAGTTATGTAGTTATGTTATGTTATAAGTTATGTAATTATGTTATGTTATGAGTTATGTAATTATGTTATGTAGTTATGTTATGTTATGAGTTATGTAGTTATGTTATGTAGTTATGTTATGAGTTATGTAGTTATGTAATTATGTTATGTAGTTATGTAACTATATTATGTAGTTATGTTATGTAGTTATGTAAATATATTATGTAGTTATGTTATGTAGTTATGTAGTTATGTTATTTAGTTATGTAATTATGTTATGTAGTTATGTACATATGTTATGTAATGTTATGTTATGAGTTATGTAGTTATGTTATGTAGTTATGTAATTATGTTATGTAGTTATGTTATGTTATGAGTTATGTAGTTATGTTATGTAGTTATGTAATTATGTTATGTAGTTATGTACATATGTTATGTAGTTATGCAATTATGTTATGTAGTTATGTACATATGTTATGTAGTTATGTAATTATGTTATGTAGTTATGTTATGAGTTATGTAGTTATGTTATGAGTTATGTAGTTCTGTTATTTAGTTATGTAATTATGTTATGTAGTTATGTACATATGTTATGTAATGTTATGTTATGAGTTATGTAGTTA
>JAYJMA010000022.1:883296-900401 GCA_036873895.1 Parotocinclus cabessadecuia
TGTAGTTATGTAAATATATTATGTAGTTATATTATGTAGTTATGATATGTAGTTATGTAAATATATTATGTAGTTATATTATGTAGTTATGATATGTAGTTATGTAAATATATTATGTAGTTATGATATGTAGTTATGTAAATATATTATGTAGTTATATTATGTAGTTATGTAAATATATTATGTAGTTATGTTATGTAGTTATGTAAATATATTATGTAGTTATGTTATGTAGTTATGAAGTGTTCATGTTCTCTGGAAATAATGTAAATATTTGATAATCAGAGCATGATTATATTTTACTACTGATTCCAAATAGGATTTATCTCCACTCATGTTACTAACTGTGGATTAAATTAAACAAATTGTTGCATGACCCACGATTTAATGGGCTAAATTGTTACGATTGTAGGCAAATGTATGAACAGATGTGATTAGGACAGATGTGTGACTGAACCTTAAAAATGATTGGTGAAATGATCAGCAGATGGAAATGGGGAGTCAGGAAATGGGGAGCAGTTAATTACCTGCATCGGATCCTTCTTAAAATACTAGGGGGTGACCAGGAACATGGCATAACTATATAAGATCAGTGTGTGTGTGTGCACGCGTGTCTGTGTGTGAGTGTGTGTATATGCCTTACCTGATGTTGCACTCTGTAGCATACACAAAGGCTGAGTGTGTTTAGGTGTGTGTGTGTGCATGTCACTGTGTGTGTTGTGCGTACCTTTCCTGACATTGCTGTCGGTGGTGCGGAACTCGCCCGCGCTCAGCAAGAAGCAGGCGCGGTCGTGTGGGTAACGGCCAGTGCCCGTTGCCGGACTCCGATCGTCTGGCCCCAGCACTTGATCTATTGTGGGGCAGTCCTCGTTAGCCAGGGCTGCGTTAGCCGCATCCCCGTTCTGCTTCAAGTCTGTTGTTCATAAACACAGAGAGAAAAGAGGGAAAGGTAAGAAGAACGGATGATAATTTGGTAGTTTGATGGGAAGGCTGGACGAGCCGCTAAACGCCCATAAAGCTACAGGACATCCAAAATGGATATGTGCTTTGAAACAGCAAACTTGATATATTTCACTTTCCTGTTTACTAACTTTATACAGAAATAACCATGTCAGAGTATTGGACAGCCAAACACTCCCACAAGTGCTGTCTCTAACTCTGTTAGATAATGTACAATATTTAAATAAGTATTTACTGGACTATAAATAGGGTTCACATGTCCATATAGCCCCAGAATATGGAATTGGAGATGGTCTTATCTCAATAAAAAGATATTGTGTACATCATTTTACAAAAATTGTATGATCTAATTCCTCTCATACTCGTAAGTTCTCATAGATACCTTAAAAAATATAGTGCTTCAGCATTATTGCCATTTTCTTCTCCTTTAACTGCTTAATATGGTAATGATCATGTCAAACACTTTGCCTGAACATACAGGCCCTGTCTCAAATGGTGACATCATCCACTGTGGTTCAGGTGAGCTATTGATGCCCCACGAGAACCAAGCTGCCACTGTCTGATAACAGAGCAGGGCTCATTTTGTAGTTTTGTAGTTTTCCACCTTGGTTTGCAGTTTGTATTACTTTGTCAGTTCTGGATAAGCGTGTCCGCTAAACAACTAGATAATAATCTAAGATGTTTACGTAATAAAATACGGGAACTGGTGGTTTCAGTGAAAACGCACTGCACAATGTGTCTCATGTTTTCCACTTTTTGATCCATCCAGCACCAAAAGCAGCTGAATTAATGTATGTTAGTAACACGCCTCACACACAGTGAGAAGAAACTGCAAGGAAATGAGAACTTATAGCTTCCGACACAGCTGTCAAATCTAATCTCACTGCTGAGCTCTGTACAGAAATAACTCGAGCTGAAGCCCGCTGCAGATACCGAGAGATGGAAATGGAAGAAGAAAAGAAAGATGAAGATGAGCAAATTAAAGGGGGAAAGAAAATGGCTGTAAAAAACAAGCTCTGTGATTATTATTGTTGCTCTTGTTGTGCTAATAATAATAATAATAATAATAATTATTATTATTATTATTACTAATATTATTATTATTATTATTATTATTATTATTATTATTATTATTATTATCTTATTATACTTCCAACACTTCCTTATATGGATTTGTTCATTATTGTGTGACTATATATAATATATTAAAATATATACAAATAAAATTTATAATACAATAAATATATAACAACATAAAATATGATCAAACAGAAAATACAATAAAATAAGGAATATAATAAAATAGAAAATATAAAAAAATCAAAACTAAAATGTAACAAAATGGTATATGTAACAGTAAAATTGAGAATATCCTAAATATAATGGAGATCTAATCAAATAGAATACAGAATATTAATAAATAAAACAAAAAACGGAATATACATTGTAATCTAGTACAATATAATATAGTATAAAACAAATATCAAATATTACAAAATATAATAACAGATTCTATCCTATAAAAATAGTTTTAAGGTTCCCTATTAAACAAGTCTTACCCTGCTGTAGTCCTAATATCGTTTATATTCAGATGTTCAGTACTAAAAACATTGTACTGTACTGTACTCTAAGATAGTACTGGAAACCAGGAAAAATAAAAGCATGTTCACATTTATTTAAAGCTCAATACAATGAGAGACCTAAAACTGGCTCTGATTTGGCTGAATGTGATGATGACCCACCTGCTCTATTGATCTCGATGATCTCCTCTTGGGCAAGCGGGCAATCCCCTGCTATGCTGCCACCCAGCACGTTGCCCATGAGCCTGTGCGGCGAGGCGGTAGCCATGGCGAGGGCATCAGGCTTGCAGTAGTTGGGCGAGCCGGGCTGCGGGGCTCGCGGGATGTGTTTATTCTTTTTCTTGGGCAGCTTTTGCTTGGCCATGGCCAGAGAGTAGTACATGCCGAAGTTGTTGACAATGACAGGCACAGGCATGGCGATAGTCAGCACACCAGCCAAGGCGCACAAAGCACCAACCAACATGCCCGACCAAGTCTCTGGATACATGTCGCCGTAGCCCAGCGTGGTCATGGTGACCACGGCCCACCAGAATCCGATGGGGATGTTCTTGAAGGTAGTGTGGGCACTGCCCGTGGGGTCATCAGGGTCGGCGCCGATCCTTTCTGCATAGTAGATCATGGTGGCAAAGATGAGCACCCCCAGTGCCAGGAAGATGATGAGCAGCAGGAACTCGTTGGTGCTGGCGCGGAGAGTGTGGCCGAGCACGCGGAGCCCCACAAAATGACGCGTCAACTTGAAGATCCTCAGGATCCGGACGAACCGGACGACTCGGAGGAAGCCCAGTACATCTTTGGCTGCCTTGGACGACAAACCGCTGAGCGCCACCTCCAGGTAGAAGGGCAAAATGGCTACAAAGTCGATGATGTTGAGCGAGCTCTTGAAGAACTCGGATTTGTCGGGGCAGAAGAACACGCGCGTGAACACCTCGATGGTGAACCAGATCACGCACACGCCCTCCACATATGTCAGCCAGCTGTCCGTCACCACCTCGAACACCACCTCCTCACGCGTCACGTTGCCCGTCGTCACGTTCTCTGTCCGGTTCGAGATGGTGTTGAATGCCTCATGGGTCTCCAGGCAGAACGTCGAGATGGAGATGAGGATGAAGAAGAGGGAGCCGAACGCCACATACTAAGGGGAAAAGAAAAAAACATATCTGAAATTCACTTTCCATTCATTATCATTCATTCTACATTACATACGTTATTTCAGAATTTGCCCTGCGTAGAAATTCTTGGTGCTTCATGCAACCAAAGAGTATAATTCCAGACGTTGTGTAAGAGTTCTAGATCTGATCATCTTGTCCTGCTTAATAATCCTGTTAAACAGACATTTTTATAACGCAACATCTTGCCATTTTACAGCCATCCAGCGATTGCTCGCAGTGCTGCAGAGGGACAAACAGACAAAAAGACTGAAGGCCACTGCAGAGGTAATGGAAAAGCTGGAATTAACACAAAATATCCGACAGAGGGCGCCGCACACCACGATCAGTTCCACCCAGCAGGAACGTGAGGCCGCAGCATCAATCTTACTGCTACAGCACAGAGCAAGAAAAACAGCACAATCCCCCTATAAGGGAGCGAGATTAAAAGACGAGGAGAGGAAAAAAAAACAAAGAGCTGGACTAAAAGTGGCATATTCATAACAGAGTCCATAAGGAAGAGAAATGACAGACTGATTAGGGATCAGATGCTAGCTTATTTACATGAGAGAGAGGGGGGGGGGGACAGCTGGAGAGACAAGAGAGCGACAGAAAGAGAGAGAGTGAGAAATTGAGGAAAGGAGTGAGAAAGTAAAAGGGTGTTACAGCACTGGGTTATAACAGGATGTGATGCACAGGAATGAGAAACGCAGCAAGATGTGCATTGATCGGGCAGCATGAGAGTGTCCCTCTCTTTTATCTTCTCCCATCACCTGAAATCAATACCATCTGATTGTGTTGGGCTGTCACTGCATTCAATTCCACACACATACACACACACACACACACACACACACACACACACACACACACACACACCTTTGTGTTTCCATCATTGTGGGGACTAATGTCCATTGACAAAATATGAATCTATATGATTAATGTCACTATTACGCCTACATCTAAACCTAACCTTTTCAGCTTTTTTGTTCATGAAATGAAAGTGTTTTGTTAAACGAATAACAAAAGTTCAAAAGTTTCCATTTGGGGACCAACCAAATGTCCTCACAAGGTAAGAATCTCACATATTTCTAGTTCTGAGGGGGCATGTCGTCCTCACTATGATATATAAACTATAAAAACACACACGCACGCACACTCACAATCAACCTGGAAAACTTTCATTTCTATAATGATTACCGTAGCTAATTAAAGCTTCACCTAACCTTTACCTCAGTAACCTAAAGCAAATGTCTTTTAGGTTTCAAAATAAATTTGCGTTTTCTGTATAAAGAAAAAAAAAAAGCTGTGCTTGACTGGATTTTTGTCTCCGGTTGTCAAGTGTGCAGGTGTGTACGCCGGCTTCCACAAAAGTACACACTTTAATACCTTACTTGGATTTAATCGATAAAACGTTTATGGCACATTACATTTACTTTGATACTGTCCACTACTGCTTTTAAAACTAAGCCTGCCTCACAAATCCTAGGGGTGTGCAATATTGACCAAAAAGTGGATCAGACATGTCTGTGTCATTGATGGACTGAGATAAGTTCCAAGAGCCAAAGCTGTCAAGCCACCAGCATCCTGTAAGCAGCATCCGGTGAAGAAGAAGCAGTAGAAGATGATTAAGGCAAACTGCAAAAACAGATGAGCTGTCTCTGACATTCCATCCACAAGGCGGAGCGATGAGTGAGTAAACAATTATTTAAAAACTCCAGCAGCACTGCTGTGTCAGATCCAATGTGACCATCTTAACACAAACCCGCACTTCACCACCACATCAGTGTCAGTACTTCTCAGTGCTGAGAATGTTCCACCACCCAAATAGTACCTGATCGGGACCTGCTGGTCCTGTGGGGGTCCTGACCATTACAGAAAGGACTTAGAGAAACAAATGGACTACAGTCTGTAATTACAGAACTTCAAAATGCAGTGACCAATGACAAAAACTTGCAGAATACCAGAAAAACAGACAGCGTATAATGATAGAAACTGCAAAAATATTGGGTATACCTTTAGGTGGAGTTTACCACGCCATCTCTTATGCACTGTAGCGTTTCGTTTCAATCACGACCACTTGTACCTACAGTTAATTTAAGCACTCATGCGCTCAGACATTTGACAGTAGCACCTAAATATCCCTTCTTTAAGGGCAGATCAATCCCACCCGCCGGACGAGCCTCAGTGAAATGAAGGACATGATGCGTCCTAGGAGAATAAAGCAATTACCCAACCCGATTAGCATGAACTAATTTGAAGAACCCATCTCAGCTCGGCCTCAAAACTCTGACGAGGTGCCCGTTTGTGTGTCGGTCCTGCACAGACGTCATTTTCACACCACACACACGGCCTGCTCCAGATATACACCGGCTCCATATAGAGGAGGCCAGGAAGGGCAGATGATCTGAAATGTAACCGATGGCGGGCATAAAAATATAAGCATGAAACATCTGGTGGACAAAAGTGGCATGTAAGGCTGTGTAATTGTGTAAAAGCTGATCTGAAGTGTTATACTGTGTCATGTTTGTGACGGTCAGGTTCAAACTAATTCAAGGTCTCAAGCTGTCATTAAACATCTGTCATCATCAAAGTGTTTGTGGTCTCTCCTGCACACGTTCATGCTGGCTTTCCTGCCATCAGTGATGAGTGAGCATGAGGCTGGGGCTTCTGTGACTGCCTGTTAAGCTTAGCATCAGCAAAACAAATACAAATTCAACGTCAGGTTTGGCTCATGTGCTGTTGTTAGTTATATTTTGGGAACCAAGCGGCCAGACAGTTGAGCAGTGGCATTAAACCGATTCATTATGGCATAGACATGGTGGCTACCTCCACATGTATAGTAACGTAATTCAAAACAGTACACTTATTTATGGTAGGGTGTACTAATTTAATATACACGTTGAGTCAAAAGTCACAGGACGGGTCACGGTGCATCGTGGATTTTTCTCAAAGGCTGGTAGAATTATTGTTGAAGTTTCTTGGTCAGTAGCGGTTCCTCAGATGAACACTACGTTTCTTGACATCCACAGACCCGGTTTCTATGAATTTGGCTATGGGTGATGTAACAGTGCTGTGTAAAACTGGGGATCTTTCTGGTTTCGGTTGTTGAAGCCTGTTGCTATGATACGGCAGCTGTGTTCCCCGGACATCAGAATCAATTCCATCTTTAGTTACCTGTGATGAACGACAAACGTTTAAAACTTTGTGTTCATAACTGTTGAACCACAAGAAATGTTGCGAGTGTGATTGTGACAATCGATTTCTGAGACAATTCTGATCTCCATTGACCTCCGTGACCACCTTCCCATTGGACAAACTTGCCCTTCATCCAATATGGTGACTTTCAATATGTTGACAATGCCTACAAGATAGGTCCCCTCACCCATTACGTTTTGGGTTATTCAGATATGTCATTTTTCCTTTTGGTTCCGAAATAAAAGGGTGTCCTGTGACATTTGACTCACTCTGTATGCTCACCTGTGACTGAGACGTGCCTAATAGTTCTGTCTTTTGGCCACAAGTCTGGTGAGAATTTCCTTTAGGTTTGGATTTTTGCCACTGCCGGTAGAAGTATGTGACCGTATGTTTCGATACACCTGCAAATTCAGCTACTTCCTTCACACTATGGCCTTTTTTTAATCCATGAGATTGATCTATGCACACCTCACAGGTTTTTTACAGCCAGAGCTCCATCAGCTCTGAACAGTGATGAATCCAAGGTCATCATCATCATTTGGCTTGGGTTAATGGTAGTTTTTCGGCATCAGCGCGGTGTGTCAGGTTGATTAGCCTGTAGCGCACTGGGTGAATACAAAATCATTGTGTACAGTCTTGCATGACTAGCGTTCAAGCACAAGTCGTTCAGGCCTTTGGGTTTTACACACATTGTGCACAAAGCACTCAGAACATGAGTGTGTTTAAAGATTTAAAGGATGCCAGAACGAGGCAAGAGGGACCACTAAGATGCCCCATGCCTGTAATAGCGACTGCATTAAAAGATTTTAGCAATAGCCAACTCCCCAAATCTCCACAACACTAGAAATCATGTTTTATTTTGGGATTTCAGAAACAGAATTTTTGCAGTACATTACAACGTTGGCACACGCCCTTTGCCAGAGCAAATAACGGTTAAGTTTCTTGCTCAAGTGGCAATCTTGGGACCTAACCATGAATGTTCCAGTCAATAGTTCAGTACTCTGCCCACTAAACCACCCTAAATGTAGTTCAGGTTACTCATAGACTCATAATTGGGAATCCAGCCTTTAAATGATAACCAATTATAAAAGATTACTAATTATAACCATTCTCAGGTGGGGATCAAGTATGACACCCAGATTTTGGACCACAGGGGAGGGAGGGTAACATCATCAAAGGAAAAAGTAAGGGTACAGGTTTTGTTGATGGTTGATTTTACACCAATACGAATGAATTCATTCTTTTCACTATTTAGCATTCATAAATACATCTTTTGTTTTGTTTCTAATTTTAAAGAGACAGTTCTAAGTAAGCAAGAGGTGAGTGTTGTTTGCATTGTAATGAACATTCAGATTAAAACGACATATCATCTGAACCTCATTCAAACGTAAGAACGCAGAGATTCATTTGGAATAACCAGTCCATCTGCGAATGAGAAAGGAGCGTACCTAAAGGAAACCCATGCCAAATGTCACACAGCCATCACTAGAACTTGGGAGCAAAGTCGTGTGGCACTACCCACAGGATACCAAGACGACTTACAACTTCTCGAGCCCAACGAACAGGAGCACAACCAGGAATAATTCGACCATACGCTGTAAACGTCTGAGTGTTCAAACCCAGCCGAGTCAGCATGATCATCCCAGCAGACTGTGATTCGACATTTACCGACCCTGATGCATTAATCATAATGATCAGCCTGCTTCAGTGTGTACTGTCTGAGTCTGCTAGTGTAGTGTGTGCTGTACCTCTATCCTACTGTGCATCAGCTTCTTCTGTTTGTGAGGAGCGTGATTGGAATGTAAATCCCATCCGATCCAGTTCCAAGGAGAATGGCATGAATCAAGTCCAGCTACGCATGTCTGCAACACCAAGGCTAGTGCAAGAGCGTGAGCCTTCTGACTTGACATGGATGGTAACCAAACGCTACCTTCTTAGACTGGTAGGTGGTGAGCGATGGTTAGTTACTAATCTGAACTAAACGATTGGCATCAGCTATACTTTGGATTCACAGAACCTGAGGCAAGACCGAGACTTAATACTGTATTTTATTGTAAGACGTCAGACATTACAGAATGTTCCTGATGCAAAAATAACTGACCCCATCATTAGGTGTGTGTTGTGCTCAGTGATAGTAGTTAGTTTCTGCAGACAGATGTGCCCCCGAGAACGACCTAATGAGCCACTCAAGGACCCTTCAGCAGAGTCCTTAACCCTCAGCCTCTTACAGCAAGTCACAAAGGCTTTACGTGACTCAACGTGAACTGACAGCAGAGCTTTACAGAGCACAAGCAGGTTATAGATCAAACCCAATCATTTCCAAGATCAATGCACGAGCGTTTTGAATGAATACCTGGAGCAGTGTGAGAGACCAGACTGATGTGAATCCAGGTACCCTGAGTGCTCCTGTATAGTCCTTCAGCAAGGTTCTCAACCTTCCAAGCTCTTAGTTTGGCCTCATCAATTAAGGTACACAAGCTACAGGTAAACCGCTATATTTTCTGAAATCCGTGCACCACGGTTATATAAATACATGGTGCAATCTGTAACGCGAGGCAGAAAAATCACAGTCATGAAACTCACTGAACCAGTTCAAGCATTTCCTCCAAATGTCCTTTTTCACTCTTTACCGTCTTGTTGGTCTAGCTAAAGGTAAAGAGTTTTCAAAGTCAAAGTTCTTACTTTTCACTCCACAATATTATGCAAAGTTTGCAATTAAGCAAGAGTGTTTTTACAGAAATGATAATAGGACATCAGAGCCTTAATAAAAATGGGTATTTCTAAATTCGATACTCCAGTACATTTGGAGGCAAGCAGTGAATTAATACACTCCCTGAACAATAAATTGTAACGGTGGTAGCAACTTGGGGCTCCTTCAGATGGTGTCGCATGACGATGATCAGGCTGTGAAAACTTGTGGTGTGTGACGGGATTCACCGATTGAGAAGAGGCGGCAATGTCTCGTTTGATGTGTGGAAAATAGGTCGCAAAGCAGATGTTAACGACCGGCGAAAAAGCATGATTGAATTTAGGTGTGCCAAAGGCCGTAGTGCGAAGGAAGTAGCTCTATTTGCGGGTAGGGCAAAACAGGCAAAACTCCCAGCCTACAGGCAAATCTCATCAGAATTAGTGGAGATATTTCACACTGTAAGATGCCCTTCAGTCACAGGTGGCCAAGTTTATCTGGTTAGAAGCCTTGTATTTAACTTGGGTATCTCCAACTTAAGTACATAATCTGTGTAATATGTCCAGCGTATACAGCAATACTCTGAAGGCCACTGCAGTAGTTTACGCATCAGTATGGGGTACACAAGAGTCCTAACTAATTCCGCATTTCAGTGTGGTTCGTACTTCTCAACTGTGAGCCAAGTGGAATCGTCTGCAAAGCTTTCAAACGCACTTGTTTCTTATAAACCCCACTGATAAACCCCTCTGATTTCTAACTGTATTCTTGTTGAACACGTCCCGTACACGGTGCATTGTTAATGCGAAGTAGGGACCGCATTACACAGCATAGTCTGCATCACTATGTCGCTCACTGCAGCAGTTTAAGCATTCGCTCCAACCGCGAGTGCATCAGTATGGAGCACACGGTACCGTCTCTCTGTCTGCATATCCCAGCAATAGCGCTGCACTCTTGAGGGACACTGCTGCAATAGATAATAGATGCGCTGCTTATAATTAAAATGAACAGCCAAGCCGTGGCTCGGTAAACGGTTCTATAAATCATTCAGGCAGGGGACTTTATGCGGATCTATACGACATGGGAAACCATGAGGGTAGATTGGTGTGCACCGATGCAAGGTGAAGTACAGGCAGATTTCAAAAGCTGGAAACCGAGAATGGCGAGCTAAGGATCAACTGGCTGCGTTTTTACAGGACAGTGCCTATAGCTGGCTCGACCAATTCTTGTAACGTTTCAGTTTCTCTCCCAAGTACGTTCCTCCCCCACTTCAATCCATCCTCACTTTCTCCTCTCCTGCCACTTTCTCTTCACTTCTACTGACCTCATTTTCATTTCTCTCGCTCCGCCTGTCTCTCTCGTGTGCGCGCTCCCTCCCGTTTTAGCTCCCTCCGCTGCACTGGCTTGGCCTCTTCTGTCATAACCTTTCCTGTTTTTTTACTGATGAAGGATGATCCGATGTGTAAACATGCCCATGCAACAAGCAGCCGAGAACGCAACGTGGCCGCTCATGCAGGGAAAACCTCACTCAGGATTTCTGTGCGTCTTCTTAGTCACATGGTCACAGCGTTGAGTCTCCACAAATGAACCAAGCTCATTAATATAAAGCTGACTAATTATGTCCTCATTATGCAATCACTTGGCAGACTACTTCTCAAAACGTTCAGACTTCCTCCAGGTTTACTCCAGCTCGACGTAAAAGACGCATACAGGATTTGCCTTACACTGTGAATACGTGGTGTGGCGTTGTTGCTCGTCTACCTTATAGGACTGACAAGAGTACAGAAGGCTGAATGTCAAGCAGCTTTTGGAAGGCATTTGGCCAACTATCTGAATCTTGTCAGTTACGCGTCTGTCTGCAGGAACTACCCTCGGTAATACTGTCATTGTTTTGTTATCAGTTGAGTATTGTACAATGGGAAGCACGCGGTCAGAAACAATACTTGCGGGATCCACATTATCAGAAAAGCTGTGGTAATAAGAAATAACGCCTGAATGGTATCGCGAGCCAAAGTGTGCATCAAGGAAACATTACCCACACTTGCACACTATGTGTACCATGAAATGTTGATGCCCTGTGGAGTCATGCTCAGGTCCGACCCAACCATCTGCAGCAGAAAATGACATCCAACAGACTACAGGTGCTCCATGACTTCTCTCAAATCCATTATAAATTGACTGTTTTGTAAATCGAAGAGTTTAATATGTACTGTATATAACTATATATATATATATAACCTAGAGTAGGGTAGAAAGATTAATATAAATCTATGTTATGATGCTATGCTATGCTATGTTCTCTCATGTAATTTATTGAATAATGTTCTGAAACACTCCCTGAGTGGACAGTGGGGGAGAGCATCATACTGCGTATCACTTGCCAAAATTCAGGGTCCGGTTTCTGCTGAATGTTTATTTACGTGCTTAATTGGATTCCCACTGTGAAACCGAAAAAAATGAGACGGTTTCCAGTGTTTCACTGTCCAATTTAAACCCACTCTACTCACTGAAGCCTCAGAATATTTAGTTCAGTTTCAGGACCAGTACATATTATGTTTTGTTGTTGTTGTAATGTAATGTCTACCTCAAGATGTGACATGTTGTGGCATCAGGAAAAATTAAACTACAAGTCAAAACTGCACTTCAAACTTCTCCTTTTCCAAAGTAAGTTTGGCAGAGGTGGGATTTGAACCCTGGACCTTCTGGTTCGTAGTCCAGTACCTAAAACCCAGTGGGATAGTTTTTGTTACTGTTCACAGAGTGTAAGCCTTGTGGAGGAATGCACTGTAAACCCAGCTGTTTTCCATTCCCCAGCCTAAATATTTACTCCTTTTAAGTGGTTTTTGAAGCTGTGTTGCTGCCATATGATTGGCTGATTGGATCATTTCATGATTAAGTAAAACCTGAATACACGAGTGGAGAAATTACAAGGCAGGTCTTTAAACAGATGTAGTGTATGATACAATTAAGCGATTACATTATTACTAGGTTACCATGAGAGGGATATTATAGCTAGGTTGTGGTTCATAAACCCCTTATTACAAACACAAATGCACGTCTGAGAATACAGTGATGTACAAACCCTCTGCACAGTCCCACAGACATGCAGGGGTAATAACAGAGTCATCCTTAAATGTGGTTTGGTTTCACTTGTCTTCTGGATGAGAAACCAATCTTCCAACTGATCACACGATCACATTAACGGACCATTTCTATCCTGACAGGAGTCTTTTCCAGGATGATGATGACTCCATCAACAGGAAACAAGGGCTCATGAAAATTATACATCATCTACAAAAAGGTCATAACAATCCCCAGATCTCGACTCAATTAAATACCTATAGAAGATTTCGGTGCAGTGTGTTGGACAGCTCTGTTATAAAGAGACCAATTTGTATCCCGAACCCTTCAGTGAAAAAAACGGCCAAAATCGATGATGAGGTGCCCTGAAGCTTTGGTGTCTTGTTGATGTTTTATGTTGCTGTTGGCTTCATGCTGACGTTTCTTTCAATTTGTCATCCATTTGTGTATTTATTTTATAGACTTGTTGGCTCAACTGCCCAATGTGCTTTTTACACTAGGCCCTTTAATCAATAGTGCCGATGTGGCTTCTACAAATGCTATTTTGCTCCATTCCTTGATTTACTCGTAATGTTTGTCTATCTACACCACACAATTTACGCTTATGTAATCAACTACTTCTACTGCAATAAAAAGGGGTGCCAGGTTTTTCTTTCGGATGAATGGAAATTGGACAACAGAGAGGAGTTGAAAAGCTCTCAAATTTTAAAGACAAGATTTGAATTGCAGCAAAGTGGCTCTCTGAGATATGCATTCATTAGAAACACCTGTGTATACCTGAACTGCATTAATGCAAATATCTAATAAGCCAATCACATGCACGAACCTCAGTGCATTTAGTCAAGCCGGCATGGTTAAGATGAGCTGCTGAAGTTACAAGCGAAAATCTGAAAATAAAAAGCAAAAGTGATTCAAGGGGCTTTGAATGTTAGCTCAGCAGAAACTGCTGACTTACTGGGATTTACACGCACAGCATCATCTCTAGGGTATACAAAGAATGGTCTGAGAAAGAGAAAACATTCAGTGAGGGCAGTTCTCTGGGTCAAAATGCCTTGTTAAATACCAGAGGTCAGGGAGAATGTGGACTGGTTTGAGATAACAGAAAGGTAACAGTAACAAATAAGACGCGCATCAAACCTTGAAACAGATTGGCTACAGCAGGAGAATACTATACCACTCCTGTCAGCTAAGAACAGGCAACTAAGGCTACAGTTTGCTAGGGTTGGGTATCATCTGCATTTTACCGATTCCTGTTATACGTAAAAAGCTGAATGCGTCTTAATGTATTGAAGCAATATAAAGCAGTGACCATGGAACAGATAACGCCTCTCAATTACTAATGGTCATGAGTAATTTCTGCTGCTGATAGGGAAGGTAATACTTTTTGCATTTAGCGTTTTACTTGATTACATCCCTTTTGGACTACACATCATAATTATGACCAGTAGTAATTGAAAGAAGTTTGTTGTTGTTTCATTAGATTAAACTACATTAAGCTTTCTTTACATTAGGCATTTTAGACTCTTCTGGCTAATGCAGCATTTGAACTCTGAGACTGCAGAGGTTGGACCCAGTGAACTGCTGAAGCTCCGGCTATTGCTTCAGAAGTTTAGACCCGTTAGATGTGAACAATACAGACGTATTTTTTCATTGATCGCGCCCGTGCGTTTGATGAATGAAATGCACCCCACTAAGTGGATTTAAAAATCTAATTTGTAACAGGTGGTTCTGAATCGGAACCAGATCTCAATATCAAACCCTGCAATTTGCACATGCTCACCAAAATTGGACAACAGCTTGAAAACTGAAAACTGTTGGCTGGTTTGGTAAGTCTTCAAAGAAAATAACATTGAATACAAACTCATCACTTCAGTGCTGTAGAGTTTCTACTAGGTCAGTTGTTTATAGAGTCCTTAATTCATCCGCACATAACTGGCCAAGCGTGTAAGTCTGAATGGGAGCATGGTGTGTAATGGAGTGTGTGTACCGGCTGTGACCTAAGGCAGTGGACACACATCATTACACACTGTGTTCCCATTCAAACTCGACCAAGTGCCTTTTTTAACCCGTTTTCCCCCGGTTTGCCTCGTGCTCAGCGTGTTTACCAACTAGCTTGGTTTCTGATGCAGAATAGCTACCAACCTCCTAACACTGTAGAGCAGCTGAACACACTTTCAGGCGAGCACTGAGGCTGTGCTGTGTACATGAGCTAAACAAGACCTGGGACTGACTGGACAGACTTCTGTCTGTTCTTCAGTCTCCAGAACATCCAGTCTCATTTCAGAGCATACTCGTTACTGTTGCACCAGTCTGGATCCTCGATCTTGCTTCACTGCATAGCACTGACTGCAGTGTGTATAGACTGAGAAAGAGAAAAGTCTGCACTATGATGGGAGGAGGGTATTGCAGGAGATCAGTCGAGCTGCAGCGAACACGAGGGACGGTACTGTGTGTTTCTCAAGATTGATACTGGGGATGTGAAGTCGAACTTCTTTTCTCCATTCGCAGCATTCGCTTCACACTGGAGCCCTGATCATTTAATATCCAACAGCTGACCCAAGAGAGAGAGGAACTGCAGCCAAGATCTAATCTAGTAAGCTACAGCATCTGCCTAGCAATGCACCAGTATTGATATCACTTATCTATTTTCAGTATCTGCAGTGAGGCTTCAAACGAAACAATCTGCATTACCACATGACGGGCTGTACGATTTTTAAAATACGCGGCTCACGTCATGTTGCCAGGTAGGATAAACTACTGCGCATGTGCACTGAATGCAAACCAAGCTAGTGTTCTTTCTAAAAACGCACGACAGAAAGAAAGGGAACAAACTTTACCAGGAGACAAAACACAGGCACCAACAGACTCGCTGGATGTGCTTTGAAAATACACCAATTTGCAAACTACTGTATGTCTGAAACCGGTTGCCATTAAAGACAGCCCAACAGAGGATTCGGGCAGACGATTTAGGACTGTGATGTCCACGCCAGGTTTAAACCAGTCAAGGCAGCAACACAAAAACACATCCTGTAAACCTTAGTGGAATAATTAAGCAAAAAAAGTCTAGATAGAAATGTAAATTGGTTCAAAGTCAAAAGTTTGAATTATTTCTATGGTTCTTTTTAGAATGTAGTATTAAGCCAACGCAGCTTTACAATTGTCTTTACAATTACAACTGATAACAGTCTCAAACTGAGCAAGCCTAAGGTGACAGTGGAAAGTAAAATTTCCTAAAACATTATAATGCAGAAACCTTGACGATAAGTCACAGTTTAAATCAATAAACCCCTACCATGTGGTACCCAGTGACTAAAATAAAATCAAAAATCATAACACAAACTCACGTAATCCCCTCTGGTCACTGTTTAGCCAAATGTAGTTCTAGTATTATTTCCAAATCATCTGTTGGCATGGAGATGGTTTATTGAACCATTTTGAGACATGGTGACCCGAACTTATTACTGGTGGATATGTCTCCAACTGTCCTTCGCCTTTATTCAGGCAGACAATAGCACTGGACACCCTTGATGTCTCAATGTCTAACACCAAAAGTTCAGTGACGAGACCCCAATCAGAGTTATAAAGTAATTTTAGACACCCCCTTCCCCCCTCCACCCCTCAAATCACCCCTGATCACCCAATTTCTGCAGTTCTTGCATCAGCACTTAGCTAAACACGAGCAAAAGAAGCCAGTGGGAAAAGATTGGAATGAGGGTCACGGCATGTTTTCTGCTGATACCTAACGAGTGCTTGTCCGAAACACAACCTGTCTAAGTGTGTTAATAGAATGTAGGACACCAGGGGCTATTTGTAGCGAGTCTGCAAGGCACGGCAACACCTGCTCTTGCTACGCATGCCGACTCAGCTTGTGACACTGACTGGTGGCTGGAGATCTCAGAGCTTGTTGTTCTCAGATTCCATTGGCTGCATTTTCCTGGCCCTGTTTAGCAGCCGTGGATTTCACTTTTAACCACGGTAAAGCTTTTATAATGTTCTCCAGCACAACCAAAAGTTTAGTCAGTCTGTGGACTGTGGTGCTCAAACTTTTACAATTGTTTGTTTGCTTGTTCATTTGTTTTACTCTGCACCAGCATCAACAGCTGTTCGCTACAGGAGCAAAGTTACATCGATATTGGCCAGTCACATCCATACTGCAGGTAGTATGAACTATTTCAGTATTTACAGTATTTGTTTGCTGTAAACTCTTATTTCATTTGTTAATAAACATCCATTCCTGCATTACAGGCCCGAAAGACATTTAAAAAAAAAAGTTGACAAAAGGGCAATTTAGAGATAAATTAAAAAAAAGAAATAATGATAATAATGTGATTTCAAATAGGTGATGTCAGCACAGGATCATAATTATGATTTGATACGAGAGCAGCATCCAGGAAAGCCTTTGAAGAATGAAGCTGGCCAGAGGATCTCCAGTGCATAGGGAAATGCTTGAGATCTTTA
>JAYJMA010000022.1:900501-924148 GCA_036873895.1 Parotocinclus cabessadecuia
CTCTCTCTCTCTCTCTCTCTCTCTCTCTCTCTCTCTCTCTCTCTCTCTCTCTCTTGCTCTCTCTCTCTCTCTCACTCTCTCTCTCTGTCTTTATGTCTCTCTTTCTCTCTAGATGCTACAGCAGTGTTCTTCTCCTGTATTGTCTGGGGTGATGGAGTGCCTTTCTTTTCGTCCTTAATCCAAGTGGGAGAGGAAAAAACACCTACTAACTCCTACTTTCTCTCTTTCTCTCACACACACTTTCTCTCTCTCTCACACACACACACACACACACAAACACCATAGACATAATGATTACTGTAAGTAATTAACCACCTTAATCAATTAAACACCTACATATAACATTTTGGCTCTTTTGTTTTTTTAAATTAATTTGCTTAAAAATCAATAAAAAACATAAAAATCAGTTTTTGTAAAATAAAAAAAAAACATAATTTCCATGGGATTAGTAAAGTGTCCGTCTGTCTGTCTGTCTAATCTATCAAATCTATCTATCTTACTATATATATATATATATATCTACAAGAAAGTTATAAATTCTCTTCCATGAGGACTATCAAAATATCCAAAAGTTATTATTGACTTATATTTATTTATATTACAAGCCACTCATGAATTCTAAACATTCATCAATTCTGAAACTGGACTTTCTGGGGGGAAAAAAAAATTGCCAATGTGGGAGAAATCATACATTAATACCACGGATCACCAATATCTAAGCACCGAAAAGAACTGAGTGTATGTTACTGTACAAACATTCACTCCAAATTCAGCCGACTAGTGAAAATTTCACTAATTTCACGGACCTGTAAAACAACTGCATTAGCCACATGCACCACTGTGCCACACCCAAACAAAGTACATACATTCCAGAGCTTTGGTATGTTCCCCTTTTGCTGTAATGACATCATGCACTGGAGCTGGTATGAACTGCACCTGTTTATATAACTAGGTGTTTTAGGAAGATGTTAATGCCACTGTTACCTCATTTGAGGTCTAAATTCTGTTTCCTTGCCTTGGGGGAGACAGAGGAGACCCTTACCAGCCAGAACTCCTAACAGTATAACTAAAAAAATAGTGTGAGAATTTGAACAGCATTCTAAATGCAGTCTGAATATGTTTCCTTTCCCCTTTGTTGTTCCTACATGAGCTGGTGATCTTATTCTATGTATTTCTGCATGCTGCAATACTACAGTCACCATTGCATGGGTTTTATGTTTTCTTTCCTCCATTGTTATGCCACATATTGTAACATGTTATATCTTCTTGGCAAAATCTAAAGAACTAGCTTATTCGGCCTCATGTTAATTACAATCTCAGTACACTGTATCTCAGATCCTCAAGACGTGAGAGTTCAAGATTAAACTCTGAACCAGATGGGTTTCTAAGATGCAACTCAAATCACAACTTGAGTCATCAGTCTGTACTAATTAAATCCATATTGTCATTGATCATATCTTAAGTCTCACTCCTGCGTCCCGGCTGCAATAATGTTCAAAGTACATTTCGAACTGCTGAAAATCTGCATGAACACAGTCACAGTGGAGTGAAATGGGCCCAATGTTGATATTGGGCTATGCAGTGTAACATGACATGAAGCACAAGACATATTTGTGTCATTAACGCTGACGGGGTGCCAATTCACTGTACGATACACACTGCATGACCACATACTTTCGCCAGATATATAAAGTCCTCTAGGAGAGCACCTTCAAACAACGACCTTCTAAAGATGTGCACATGCACAAGCAATACACCGAAAATTATTTAAACACGCAAAATAAAAATTAGAGCAGAATATGAAGTTGTGCGACAGCAAGGTAGGTTAGTTCACATATCTGGTGCCACAATGTCGCTGTCGCTTGATCTCAGTCACATGCAGGCTTAAACA
The DNA here is from genome assembly GCA_036873895.1 of Parotocinclus cabessadecuia. NCBI lineage: Eukaryota > Metazoa > Chordata > Actinopteri > Siluriformes > Loricariidae > Parotocinclus > Parotocinclus cabessadecuia. Next base: position 902,393 of record JAYJMA010000022.1, read on the forward strand.
AGAAGTAGTTGTGTTACCGACTATCATGTTTGGACAGAAAGCGGGCGATGAACACTAGAAGTCGGTACAGAGCAGAGCTTTGCTTATAAACTTATAAACACTGGAAAAAATAACAAAACTAAGACCTGGACATACCAAATCACCAAATCACCAAATCGAAGCCAAATCACAGCAAACAGGAGTGGTGTGATAAGCGCACAAAAGAGAGGCACTGACCGTTTACAGTACATACCTCCTTTTTGTGGAACTAATGCGCTATTTTAAAGCCACAATGTTTGGCATTAAACGTAGAAGCAGTGACGATCTCAAGAAGTGACGAGCAATAAACTATGAACACCAAAATGCAAGCAAGTGAGATCGTGTGCTGGAGGTTCACCAGTTGGATGCTCAGGCTAAATTTGTTGGACTTACAAACTGGTGGACACGTGAATCCACCCTCAGAACAGAACTGGTCCATACCTCGGGGACTTACTGTACTGTACTGAGACTTTCTGGAAGCTTGACTGCTCTTGCCCGGGTTCTGCTGCCACTCCAGTGTTGCACTGTGAGAGAAATGAGATGGTGTGTATGTATGTGGGTAACCCTAACTGATTCCCAACGGAGGGTGAATCCATTTGGTTGGATGCTGAAGAAAGGGAAGGAGGACGTTGTGAGGTTTTTGCATTTAATTGTGCAGGTTCAGTTTACAGGCTTTTGGCAGCATGCACACAGCCTCGTAAGGAAAATGGCCCAGCCAGTTTTTACCAGCACATCGTATACACGATACACGGTGTAAGATCAGAGGGGATCAAGCTAACAGAATGCAGAGACTGGAAATGGAGAGAGCTGTATGAGGAGCAGCGTGGGTTAGTGGTTCTAACAACTAAGCAGGAGCTCAAATCCCAGTTGTGTGAGCACAACCCTTAACTGTTACGGAACTGGAGGGAGGACCCAAAGATGCAGGATTAGGGATAGAACGGCGCATTAGAATATAGAGGGATAAAAGAAAAGGCAGAGCAAAAGGCTCTCCAACATACATAACACAAAAGGGGGAAACACGCAGCATGGCACTTACAGCTGACGTGTGCGCTAGTTGGCGGTGATACACGCCGAAGCACCAGAGGGCAGACGTGCAGCAGGAGATCATCCGTACTGCGTGTGACGACGTGACCACGAATAACGCCAGGACCCGCACTTAAGTAACGGGAGCTCCTCGTGTTCGTCATCACGTCGGCAATTAAACACCGGATATAAACCGCCTCACCGATTGCTCTGCAACTGCACTCGACGAGGATAGCGATTCGCACGGGAACGCGAGGTAGTTCTCCTAACATTAACATTATCTGCTCAGCTCGCTCTAGATATTAGAGGTGGGGCAAAATGGAGTCTTAGATAGACATGACTGATTCTGAATCTGATTTTGAATTTACAAACGTAAAAAAAAAAATTATGTTGAGTTGTTGACGAACTAATGCGAAAGGCAGAACACAGAAGAGCAGAAGTGCAGCGCTACCCGGACAGTCTGTCACACAACAGAGACGAACAAGAGACGTCAAAGCTTCCACTCAATTCAGAAAGAGCCAAGCAAATCAAAAACTCCATCCAATATATTCACGCTATTTTGTGTGATATACAGCACATTTGTAATATTTCTAGATATGAGCTAACTATACGCGCGAGAAGCTGAAGAAACTCTTGTTTCTTGTTTCTGACACCCTCTCACATTTAAAGACAAGTCGTGGAGTTTTTAATCAAAGACTACGATTTTACAAAGGCTAGGAATCTTACATTAATAAGACTAATACGATTAATAATCGCCAAATCGCATTGCGCAGCTGTACACATAACCAGAGACGTCTATTGTTTTAAAACAAATGCATCACAGAAAAAAAAATCTTAATAGGAATCGGGGACAAACGAGGAGAGCAGACAAAAGCATGAGGTTGTAACTGAACCCTGAGTCCTGAGTGTAGCAGGTTCTGGGGGTTAAACAACAAATCTTGAGGACTGGAAGTTCATATTTTCATATTGTTCCGATTTTATTGCCCGGATTCACTAAGCACTGTCAGCGCTGCCACTGCAATACGCCACAAAGGTCCTGCAGAAACCCTGCCGCCGAATTCACACCTATCATGCTGAACAAACCTGTACCACGTCCTGGCACGACAGAGCGATGTGGCCGCTCGTTCATCACTCTAGGTGTTAATTCAACACGGGGGATTTTGCTGCGTCGCGCGAACGATGCCGCACACCTTCACGCATGCCCAATCCTCCGCTCACAGAGAGGGGAGGTGACACCGGGAACAGTGCGGAGAAAACTGCTGCATCCTCCAGCCTAACGAGCCACGCTCCCGAAAAAAAAAGGGTGGGGGGGGAGGCAGGGAGACCTGCATGTCGCAGAAAAAAGAGGAGAATTGAGCGATCTAAGCTCGTATCCCCCTGCTAATTTTCCCACTATATTTAGAGCTTCGTAGCTGGTAGACACCGAGCGGAGACGAAGGGATCGCGCTCGCTGTGTTACGTCTTATGCAAATGAAGCACAAAAACCTTTGCACAAACAGATGCTAAATTTGCAGGCTGGATCATAAATAAACATGCAGCTCATGGTTAAATATAACCCAGATGCAAAAAAAAACACAACGAGGCAAAACGAAGTGCTCCAAAAAGACTGCATATTAGAAAAAGAGATGTTAAAACGTTGCTTGGTTCAGGTCAGAAATAAACTAGACCACCTCTCTCGCCTTAAGTTAAAGTCACAACGTCATTTTCAAGTGCAAACGGAGCCCAGGGTCTGACGTGCAGAGGTTATTTTCAGCTCCAGCTTTCACCGTTCAGTGTCACTAAATGTTTCCAAACACCTGGAGGGAAGCGACGCAGAGGGAAAAGAGCTGTTTATAGTGCAGGACGGTACAGGCAGACATGTAAAAGCTGCGCGATAGAACTGCTGGTGTCAAGCGGGTACTGCCCTCCAGGTTCCATTCTCACTGCCTTTGTGGAGTTTGGCATGTTCTTTTGGCATCACCTTGCCAAATGAATGCAAAAATCATGAAAGTAAATGTTTGGCTGCTTTAAATTGCTGCTAGAATAGAAGTGTGGATCGTCTATGATAACATCTTAATTGCAGTCAAAACCACATGTTAAACAGCGTTCTACCTAAAAGCACATCACTTCAGATAAAAATGATTGAACAAACTGCACCAGGAGACAAAACACAGATGACACCAACCTCACAATCCACGTCACTAGATTGCTAGATGTGCCTCTTTCTCACTCCCGTTTTTTTGTCAATACACACATCCCTACTTTTAGGTAAGAGATCTCAAGCGATGTAATGTTCTGTGAACCCACATCTCTATCTCTCACATTTACATTTACAGCATTTAGGAGACACCCTTATCCAGAGCGACTTACAAAAGTGCAAACGTAGATCCATTATCAGTTATCGCTTTGACTCTGTGATTGGTTGTGACACTCTGTGACAGTGGCACAATGAGGCTCTAACTCCCACTGGGATCCACAGCTAGGATTCTAAGCCCCATTTGCTGCCACAACAGCCTTAACTCTATTCAGAATCTTCTCCCTTGTGATTTTAGAACATGACTGTGAGGTCAGACCTTGATGTTTGCCACCGTTGGCATTTTTATTCATCTCAAAAGTGTCAGAATAAAATGGGATCCATTTCTTATACTACAGTGTTTCATCGTTTCAGTGTTTTCATGAAGGTGGATTCATCAACGTTAACATTAGCCAATGAGAGAAAGGCCGTTAGTTGCTCAGAATTTACCTCCTAGACTTTTACACCTTGCTCATGATCTTTGTTGAATTTCTTCTGTCTTTGTAACCTAGGATTGATAGGTCCATACTTTTTAGAGATGGTCTTGTAATCGTTTCCAGGCACAGAGCAACTCTGATATGTATGATTATGATTTTGCGATGGAAAACAGCACAATAAAGTCAAGAGGAATACAAAGTAGCAGCATTTTTACTAATAGTCTCTGATTTTTGCTATCTCTTTCTGTATTTGCTCATTTTGGTCGAAGGTTTGCAATGACGATCCAGCGGTTTGTGATTTCAGCACTGGACAGCTCCCAAACCGGTTCACTGATCATTAAAGCTTCATCAATTATAAAAGATCAACAATAGTAAATGTTTCAGCTGTTTCCAGGTCATGCCCTAATGCTTTATTTTAATGGTCTCAGTACTTAACTTTAAGACAAACTGCCAACACTCTGGGTTGGAGCCCCTTCTGCCTTCAGAACTGTCTTAATGCCTGGTATCGATTCAAAAAGGTTCTGGAAACATTTAGGTACTGTAAACTCATTGTCATGTTTTCGATGATTTGAGCTTTGTGACATGGTGTGTTATCCTGCCGGAAGTAGCCCTCAAAAGATGATACACTGTGCTCATAAAAGGATGCACATGGTCATATGTGTTGCTTGATGGTATTAAAGTGTCCAAATTGTGCAAAGAAATTACCCCCACGTTCTAGACTTTTTTCCAATCTTCAACCACGTCGTGTTCAAAGCAGCTTAAATCCCCTCTCTGATGCTCAGTTTGAACGTCAGTGGATCATCATGAGCGCGTCTACATGCGCAGTTTTCACATAGAAAATCAACAAAGCATTTCAGTCAGAGGTGAGAAACTAATTGCACATCTTCCATAAAAGTTTCATTTGAGTTCAAACAAGTAAATTACTTCCAGGCTACAGGTCAAAGAAAACCCTGAAGCTGAAGTGCTGCCACATATTTGGCAAAAGGAACAAAACAGCTTTCTAAGAATCATGTGCAGTGAGTCTTAAGTCACCTCTAAATGCGATGTTTTAGAAATGCTATACTGCCCATATATTATACTACTCACAGCAATAAGGGGTTATTTTGAAATTAAATTTCCCCTAATGAATTATACCCAATTTTTTTGTGAGCAGTGTATTATTTCTCAGTCCCTTTATTAGCAAACAACCATTTGTATGCTGGGTGAAAAACAGAAACAAGTCCAGACATGAATATTATAGAGACAGTACAGGATCACATGGGCAATGAATAAATAATAGACATCCTAAAACTAAATACGAACTCTGTAAAGTGCAAAAAGAAGCCTGTTATAATATAACGGAGGAAAACTTCAGGTCGGTCTCCCCTAAAGAGTTAAATATAAACTTAGTGCCAGAGGATGTCACATCAAGAACTGACTTTTGTCTCTAGAAAGTATTTTGTTCTCAAATTTAGTTTTTTTTTTTTTTTATTTTGTGTACACACGTGTACATTGATCACATATGCTTCTTATAAATAGGACTGTGGTAGCCTAGTGGCTAAGATACTGGACTATGGACCGGAAGGTTCAGGGTTCAAACCTTACCTCTTCCAAGCTGCCACAGTTGAGACCTTGAGCAAAGCCCTTAACCCACAATTACTTGGACTGTAAGACTATAAGAGCATCTGCTTGAACTAGAAGAACATCTGCTACATGCTGTAAATGTAAAACAAATCTACTGGTGGCCTAAGACTTTTGGACAGTACTGTATGTCCCTGTTTATTACAACTCTAGGCTGTTGCTGCAGTTTTTCGCATGTCAGTTCACCCATGGCACTAAGGGTTCGGATGTGAGCAGGTCGGTTCTACTGCGAGCAGGTTGGTTCCGCTGCATGCTCACCAGTCGTTCGTTGGGCCCTGACAACACATTCAGCAAATTCTAGTTCGTCTTTGTTGATTTCTGAGTTCGCGAAGAGCAGAAAAATCCACAAATGCACCATGGACAGTAATCATACGGCAAAGTGCTCACACAGCAGGAGGGACCATAAAGTCGGCAGATAAAACATTATGCTGCATTGTTTTAATGGCGACTCATTTGCTGCTGATCATTTCTTTTATAACCTGAGTCTGAGGAATGAGGGGAAAAATGCAGAGGGACGGAAGTGTCATTTTTGCTTTGTAAGGTATAATGATGTTTAACCCAACAACGTTTTGAACAGTGAGAAGCAAAATTCTGAGACCATTAGTAAAAGTGCTTTTTACTTAAATTTAATTCAGTGGCTTTCATATAAATCATGTACGCAGCATTTGCTTTGTTGTTGTCATGCCAGCATCAATGGCTATTGATGGCATGGCCAAGGTTGTACACTGATACTAGTCAGACACATTCACATTAGGCCGATTTAAAGTAAACAATTAACGCATGTCTTCGGACCGTGGGAGGAAACTGGTGCACAAAGAGTACAACCACACAGACACGGAGACGACATGCAAGGTCAGGGGAACTCTGGAGCTCTGTTGTGACCACACTAACTGCCTGATCCTCTCAAAACCAGCATAACAATCTGAGCACAGAATGAAATCATGAAAATATATGAACATGAACATACATGAACATAACACAAACACATATTACAGAAGGTATTTGGTATGTTCCCCTCAACCAAACCCCACCAAGCAGTTATGGGAGAAAGAGAAAGCTGAGCATTCAGAGCAAGCAAAATTAGCTCCAGAGAACCCCGGGTTTGATCCTGACCTCAGATTCCGCCTGTATATAGTTTGCATGTTCTCCCCTTGTTCGTATGGGTTTTCTCTGGGTACTCGTACATTTTTGCATTGAGTTAAATTACCCCTCTAAATTGCCCCTGTGTGAGTGCGTCTGTCTGGTATCGATATAATCAAATCAACATGGATGCTGATGAAACGTTATACTAATACAAATATTGAATAAAATGAACATTTGGTTCGAATATTGAACTTGTAGAGCCATGCTAGCTCAAGCTGCCATTGCAGCACGATTCGGAACGTTTACTAATGAACTATTTCTATTTTTCCATTATCTTCCGCTTTTATCCACACGGCGTCGCAGGCCAGCCAGTGCCCATCTGGGCACAAGGGCAGTAAAAACCATAGGCGGGGCGCCAATACATTGTATGAAAATTTCTGTATTAAATTCAAGACAACTGCAAAAAAGAAGCACTTTCACTATCAGCCTTACACTTGATCTACTCACCACTATACTGTGAGATTTATAGCTGGTACAATCTGAGCTACTAAAGACCTTGCTCAAGGACCCAACAGTGGCATTCAAGTATCATAACCATTAAGCCACAACAGTCCCATTCTCTAGCTGTAAGACACAACATATAAACGCTTTGTAGCTCCTGAATGTCTTAACAAGCTTAAAAAGAACCATGAGATGATTAGAAGAATGTAATCTAAAAGTTTAGGCCTAACGGGATCAAATATCTGCATGAAACACGTCTTAAGCTTAACTTAAGCTTAATTTCTGCACCAGTAACAAATCGATCTAGGTTCAGAGACTTTCTGCAAAGGCTGGGATCAATTCAGTTCATTACGCCAAACATGTCATTCAGACTGGAAAGGTGTGATGGGATTATAGGACTGGAATTTGTTGAGAAACACAGCATGCCAGTACTGGCCATCAGTCACAGATGTCACCCTAACAGTTACAATATGTGGCCAAATGTTTGTGGACATCCCTTATAATTATTGAGCTCTGCTATTTCAGCAGTCCACATTCACAATATAAAATCGTACATTTTTGGATTCTCCATAGACAAAAAGTGGCAGTTGATTGAAGTGTATTGATACCCCAGTGACTCTCAATATGACAAGTCAGTAAATCAACGTTCTGTCCTGCTGTAATAAAAAAGTCCATAGACAATTGGTTTGGCAACTCTGATAAAGTCCTTCAGCCACCTTAAAAATGCACTAGAATGCCAAAAGTGAGCCAGGACTTATCATCTAACATCGCAGGCCGATGTCAGAGCCATGATCCAAAATCTAGTGGAAAGCCCTCTTTAAAGAACAAAGGCTGTGATAGAAGCAAATTGGGGGACCACCTCTATACTAATAACCAATTTTTGGTGTAGTTTTTGGGTGTAGTCATATAATATATATTTAACAACAGTTCTTGAGGAACTAGGATCATACCCCAGGGAGGGCTTGTGATGTGAAGGGTGGGTGGTGTGGTTACAGAAACCGGAGATGGACTGGCGCTCTGTCCAAGCTCAAAAGAAATACACTCAATTTGAAGCCCCTGATTAGCTGATGCATTTTTATGAAACGGCCAGGTCGGACCGCACCATTAAGTCCATCCACGTATCTGGGTGCTGCAGCATCAGGATAATCAAACACTCTGCTTTCTCAGCAGAGCCCGAACTGAAATGCAGGGAAGATGGGACAGCGGGAAAGAAAGAGCAACGTGCGGACAAAGAGGGGCTTTCGTGCTGATCATAGTAATGCGATCCCTCCCCCTGTCGCCCGTCCCAGGAGAGACGTTCAGCGTCTGTTTGACTTATGACTGGACTTTGAACGAGCAGCCGTTAATGAAATGCATCTTCACTGCATCTGAGAGGGACCTGAGGCCGGAGCGGCGGCGCAACTGCAGCGCAAAGAGAGAAAAACAGTCACGTGGGACGAGGCTAAGGAACGACGGACAAAAGCAGGGGTACAAACTTCTAGTAGAAGGACGTTTCTTTGTGTGCGCGCGCACACAGACACACACACACACACACACACACACAAATTTCGTGCTCTGGTACACCGTGCTTCTGTGCTGCAGCAGAAATCAGCGCACTGTCAGCTAGTATGAGACGCCGCAGTGTTACGCTATAGCACAACAGGAGAGAGAGCAAGCAAGAGCAAGTGCGAGAGAGAGGGAGAGAGAGAGGGAAAGAGAGAGAGAGAGGGAAAGAGAGAAAGCGAGCGAGGGCACGGAGGTTGCAGGCGATGATTATTAGCGCAGCATGACGTTGTGAGCTCGTACTTGCAGCCAGTAATAAAGCACCACACATCAACAATGATTAAACAACGGTGCCTTCCTACAGAGAGTGAGAACCGCCTTGTAACTGCTACAGACTTTAAATCATATTTTGAATAATAAAAACACAACAGCAAACCAGGGACATAAGGCGTCTCCTAAAACGTTTCGCTGCAGCAGTTCTGTGAAAGCATGAACCGTATATACATGCGGTCTGTGCTTTGTTCCTTATTAAAAGATCAACGCAACAGGACTATTAGCTACACCTACTACATCTAATTTACTCAGGTTCATTTTCCATCTGACACTACGCCCATCCTCAGGCCACCGAAATTCATTCAGCGTTCAGGGGCCACCACTGGTGTTCCTACGACTTGCCTTGTTGTCACCATTTTCAACCCCCGACGCTAACATGGCAGTATGTGGTGCATCAGGTTAATTAATAAGGAGAGGATCAACAAAAATCTGTAGTACTGTGCAAAAGTCTTAGGCCACCTTTAGATTTGTTGTTTAACTAATCATTGTATGACCATGTAACTTTCAAACCTGGACTTCACTCCATAATCCCCTTTTCCACTTATCTTTATTTCAGTCGCTGTGAGCTTTAGCATATTTTAGCCTTTTCACCTGTTCCTCTTCTGAAAATGTGGTTTATTGGCTCCAAAAAGACCAATCCTGATCATGTTTCTTCAAACTGTACGATGAAGCTGCCAGATGTTGAACCCAGAACCCAGAAGTCCACGCTTTATATCAACAAACTGAGTGCTCAAAAATTAGATGGAGTGTCCTCAGACTTTTGCTTCGCCACCAACATTGACCTGTACCGACACTGCCCAGTATGAGGTTTAGTCTGTAACCATACCATGGTGCAAACCCCAGCTGGACCCAGGTCCTCCTTGGGTGTGATATGATGCAGTGTACGAATTAACAAAAATTTGATAGGATGTCTACTCAGAGGGCAAGGACTGAATTCGGTCCAGGCATTTCTTTTTCTATCCCTTATTATTATTTCTGTATATTATTTTTTTTAGTTTATTTGGTTTAAAGAACATTATTCATATCAACACATAAGATGTTAACATATCTTTCTTATCTCTTAATATTTAACATTTGTGCTAATAGAATAATGGGCCTCATTACAATTCACAAATGATGTTTAAATACAGGGGTCAGGGACAAAAATACAAAGTATATCTCAAAGGTTTCTTAGTACTCAAGTATTGAAATATCCAGCCTACGAGATTTTGGGCTGTTACCTGTTTAATTTGTGATGCAAGGTTGAAGATTTAATGTTTCCCTCTAAACTCCAACAAGCATTTGCAGATGACTCTGAATAATTTCACTGTTCCACTCATGTAAGAATCAAGATTTTAACCCTCTAAGTGCATGGAACCAGGTAAGTGACTACAACAAACTCAAATATGACGAGGCAGGAGAGCTGGAAGGGCTTTTGGGAAAAGCTGACGGTGGTTGCAGGAGTCACTGCTCGTGCTGAGTAAGCATGAAAGTGACACCAAGGCACAAACTGCTGCCGCAGGCCAGTGCTAGCCAAAATCCAGGGAACATCTTCACCTTCATGCTCTGCTGGGTGTTATGTCCACTCTGAGAGGCCGAGACCATGTGGCAGATCCATGCCCATGGCTCTGCAGTACGTGTGTGCATGGTGAAGGAGAGATCTTCGGAAGCTGGTGGTGAAATGTATCACCATTACGAGCGTAATGGTGTCTGGTGAGTTATAGTGAGCCGATGACGTTCTAAGATACAGCTCCAGTATAAAGCTAACAAGATGAAAGCAATCATTCAGGTGGACACTAAAGTGCCTGGCTATTTAAGCTACACACTGAATGAACCCATCGCTCTGGCTCTGCAGTCACCTGGCACAGGGATGACGTGGCTGAAATCGTCGCTGTCAGATGCCACCACATCCCTGGCTTAGCTCCAGACAATATCACCAAAATCAGGTCTCACCTCACAGGATGTCACATTAGCCATCATAGACTCATCTGTGAACATGCAACAACCTCCAAAAACATGGGTATTAGGACAGAGTTTGTCCTTATTTGCTGCTGCGACAGTTTCCATTCTTCTGAATTCCTGCCATTAGATTTCATGATTGTGAGGTCAGAGCTCTGTGCAAGTAAACCACGTCTTTATGGACTGTTTCAGGAGGGCAGACCTGAAAGTCGATGATCCGTCGAGTTGGGGGTGGGGGGGCTGTCTGGGGATGGGTGGGTGGCTACATACTTTTGGAGTATCCAACTAAGCATAGCTTACCATCCATCGATTCAATGTCTGTTTGCTTCAACAACTGAGGTATTGGAAATAATAATAATAATAGTATTAATAATAATCCATATTAGGAAATAAAAGTCTGGGGCACAGCTGGTCACCTCAACTGCCAATCAGTACGGTGGGAGTTTAAGATAAAAGTTAAGGGTTTGAGATTAGAAGTCTGTCATTCACTTGAGAGCTCACTGTTACCGCTCACTATCTTGTTCACTTTCTTGTTCATTCACATTTGGACTAGAGACTGTTCTAACTGTTCTGTCGGTTGATGTGTTTAGAGACTTTTTGGTTTCTTTTTGGTTCCCCTGTTTGTGTGGATGACACCGCTACTTATATGTATCAGGCCGTGAATAGTGTACATTTCCTATTGTAAGTAGTACGCCTTTGTTTTACTGAATCTATATTCTCTCTAACCAGTTACTATATATACTGGTTCACATTCCCTCACTGGGTCTCTGGTTCTTCTGGCTGATCTTCTGTGTTGTTCCTAATTCTGTCTATCAATGCATTTTTGGGTTCCATCAGACTGAAGTATCAGGTCCATCATACCCTTTACCCTTTTAGGTGTTACTGCTTTAAATAATTACTGCAATGCCAATTGGGAAGCAGCGTGGATGGAAATGTTGTGTGAGCAAAAATACGATTATAAACAGTGAGACAAACATGTAACAGTGTAACAGCCTCTTAATAATGCAATCAACACAATCCACTTTCTCCAGCTCCCAGAACCAAAATGGAAATAATTAACTATTTTGACTTGCCTCCTCTGCCCAACACTCTGGAACAGATTTCTTGACAAAATACACGGTCTACATAAAATAATCCTTGCTACTTTTTTAACAATGTATTGCTAGGTGTTAGCTGTTAATAGATACAGTAATCATACATTTTGCTATGCTAAACACCGCTGGACCATGGGATGATGTTGGCTCATTGGTTGGTCTACAAATCGAAAGGTTGTGGATTCAAATCCCAACTCCACCAAACAGCCACTGTTGGATTCTCGAATAAAGCCCATAACCCTGAGTTGCTCAGCTCAATCATACCTGGCCTCTAGATTTCACAGATGTCGATCCAATCAAGCATCTGTGGGATGTGCTGGACAAACTAGTCTGATCCAAGTCCAGGACACCTTAAGACATCTTGTGGAATCCATGCCTCAGTTGGTCAAAGTTTTATATATTAAATTAAATTAGACAGGGAGAGAAACAGATAGAGAGAGAAGCCAAAACTGCAATACACTTTAAGATTCTGAAGCGTGCCAGGGAAGCTTTACCCAAATTACCCTTTTTTAACCAACCTATTTTTTCATCACTGTAACATCCACTTGCAGAACGTGACAAGGCCCGCAGTATTGAATTAAAGCAATGAGAAAATGATTTGCCTTTTACGTTTCCTCTTTGATTGACTCCATCATGTTTCCATGGCCATTATAATTTATTCGTTTATTTGAATACCACATTGCTACAACTCTAGCTCTAGGAGTTCATTTCCTACTATGAGAGAGACTTGCATACTGTACATATTGTTCATTTAATTAAGTTTTAGCTCCATTGCAGTACAGACTGGACCGAAAGACCATATGAGGTGGCTGAATTTTTTAGGATGTCCCGTAAACCCTTTACCTCATGACCCAAAAAACACTGGATCAGTGCCAGCAATGGAATGCTTTAAAAGAAAGGTAATTCATTATTTTTCATTTTTGTAAATTATTTTAAGAAGCTGACATTTTGTCTATTTGTTAAATTTGAATATTGGACACTGACATTGAAAATTACGCTTCCCCATTAAATGTTAGATTACCATTTTAAGTCTATTTACATTTTTTTTTCTTTTTTAGACTCTTTAGACACTTTACTTTTTCATGTTTCAGGCACTCTTTTTCCTGCTCAGAATCATGGGACTTCTGCCATACAGATGCCATACCATGAGGGCACAGCAAAGGCTTAAGTATGCACTGGACTGGTCACCAGTTCATCGTAGCACCACCAGTCACCTCTCGGTCTGACACAACAAACCAATTCAAACAGAAGGCAGCGCTCAGGTCCATGCAGTAATGTGCTGTAACATTTTACAACTTTTTATTTCACAATGTTTCAGTGACATTTTTATGTGCTTTGTCTTAAAGACAAAAAGCAACGTGAGTATGTTGTGTGTCCATTTCAAGTCCAACACTGGTCACTCGTAAGAAAGGTTTCACCCTAATAAGTGACTCGAATTGTTCCGCCACTGGCTTGAAGTAAACCCCTTTAAGAACGCAGAGCTAATACTGCAATTCATACAGTGCTTGAATGGAAAGACAGGATGGTGTGTTTCTACGTAACCCGATTCCTTTAATCTCTGTACATTAGGATCACAAATCCAACACCACTTAATCATAGAACAATGTTATTTGTAAGGTTCCTTGGTTTGTCCCACTGAGGCACGTGTGTGAGCGTCTCTTTATATCATGAGAGGATGCTCATGTGGAACCAGAAATCTTGGAGAAGGACTAAAAACAGTTTGTGAAAAATGCCCATGGCGGAGTGATATTCTTCTGTCAGTTTTTGGTGTTGGTGTTCAATTAGAAAGTGATATCAACTGGTCACTCTTAGAAAAAAGTTTAAGCGAGCAAGCAAGTGGGACGTGTCTGAAGAGAAGAAAATTTTCACAAATTTTAAAGCACAAAGAACCTCAGGTGGAACTGTTTGCTGTTAGGAACTGGAATTGGTCTTAAGAGTGACAGCTTCCTTGGTTCCTGTTGATGTTTAAAAAATGAAGCATCAGGTCTGCTTGACGAATATTTGTGATTATAGGCGGGAATGCCACTAGAAGCATTGCTGGACCAACTGTATGAGATTTGCGCTTAATAGTGTGTGTGTGTGTGTGTGTGTGTGTGTGTGTGTGTGTGTGTGTGTGTGTGTGTGTGTCTCAGGTCAGTATGCGCGCCTGCACTCACCCGTGCGTATTTGGATGAGTAGGGATCCTCGAAGAGCGCCCACACGCGCGGCTGCCACACACTCCACCAGCTGGGCTTGCCGCCGTCCTCGTGCAGGCACAGCCGCTTGAGGTCTCCGTCAGCCCCGCCCCCTCCACCACCCCCGGCCAGCGCGGCTTCATCCTCCGGCGCGTCCGGCTCGGGGGTCTCGAAGCTGTCGAGCGCCTCCTCAGCATCGCGGTGCTGCCGGTAGTTCATCCAGCAGCACGCCTCCACGTCCGTCTCATCGATGCCCCAGAAGGCGAGCTCCTCCTCGAAGAGCGGGCCGCACACATCGCCCGGACAGTGCAGCTTGCCCGTGCGGTAGTAGTTGAGGATGAAGGCGAAGGTGCTTGGGTGCCGATCGAAGAAGAACTCGTCCGATTTGGGATCGTAGTCGAAGTTGCTGCAGGCGTCAGGCTCGGTGAGCCACGACAGGCGCGTGCCGGGCAGCGTGCGGAGCGTGCTCCGGTAGGTTTCATGGCGCACGCCGCCGCAGTTGATTACGATGCGCTCGCTGTCCGACGGGCAAGTCATGTCGGCGCTCGCACATGCTTTTGCGCACGACTTGCTGCCACCCTTGCGCCCTCTGAAAGAGGAGACGCACACCGAGCTGAGCATAGAGGAGCGCGAGGAGGTGGGGGGGGAAGAGGGGAGGGGAGGAGCCTGCACAAGAGAGAGAGAGAGAATCCTGAAACCACTGCACTGCACATTCCAAATATCCATAGATCTACACACTAGCACACCTGAGTCATCTCACTATCCAATTACCCTCCACCCAAAAGGACCAAAATGACCCACATGACACTGACCCAGATCCCAACAGGTCAGTATCCATCTGATATCAGCAGTAAGCATCGGATCAAAAGGTGATATCATCGTCCTTGTATCAGTCCTGCAACCATTATGTCTGAGGATCTTCCATTTATATATCCACACAAACTGCATAATGTACATACACACATATTAAACACCCAAATCATCATCTCATTCTAAGGGAGGTATTCCTGAAAGAGCCGGGCCAACCTCCTGTCCCAGTACAATCAAAAATGTAGGATGTCAGCACACTGAGTGTTAGGGTACAGGGTCCAGTGCTTAGTTTCTAATATGTAAAGTTAGACAACAAAAAAGGCAAACCCAGAATGTACAGACATACCAATACGTTAAATGCTCCATCTAATACAGTGGACTTCAAAAATGACTATACAGGTAGGCCCTATTTTCTGATCCTCTGGGACTGTGGTGGTTAACTTAGTGGACTATGGACCAGAAGGTCCAGGGTTCAAATCCCTTCTACCATAGTTGGGCCCCTGAGCAGGGCCCTTAACCCACAATTGCTTGGTTTGTAAGACTGCATTAATTGGTAGTTGATCTGGATAAGAGCGTCTGCAAAATGTAAAACAAAACATAAATACACAATCAGTAGAAACCTTAGACTTCTCCCCTGATTAATGATGTAAGGAATCACTGGTCTGGAGGGATGGGACAATAATCATTTTAGTTTCTTACAATACAATTTTACATGAGATATTCAACATTTTATTGAAAATAAGATTTATGTTAAGGATTTTACCCAACTGTAGTTGAATTTGTTAAGCATGTTTGAGGTTTGGTATTCACAGTTCTTCTCATAAGAAACTTACACAATTCACGATGGACTTCCGTAAATCGGGGAGTATCTGTATTAATGAAAAGATTTACTGACCTTGACCAATTATCAGGTGCCTCCCCCCCCCCTTCACACACACCCCCAATTGTTAAACTTTGCTGTCCTCTCCGGAAGCACACATTACGCAACTGATGATCAAATTACTCCAGGGTTACTTCAGTTACATATCTATGATTGATCCACATAAATAGTGCTCAATATATTCTCCAAATATGAGGAATACGAGAGGCAGGATCTGGTACAAATTAAGCACCAGTCCTGTCCCGGTATTAATGAAAGCACAGTATGCTGCACTTTCGTCTCACAGCTCCAACCATCCCTACTTGGAGTTGGCACGTTCTCCCTGAGTCTGCATGGGTTTCCGCCAAGTTCTCCTCTCGCATTCTAAAGAAGTGTTAGGTCACCAGGTGTCTCTAAAGACTCTCGGTGTGGTTTGCTCTGGGTAGGCACACTTTCTTAAAACACAGCAGAAGGTTTACTGGCTAATCTAAATTTTTCATGAATCAGGATGTGATGCCCTGCAACGGGCAAGGAATGTCTAAATAATTTAGCCAACCACCAACTTTAAGGTCAGCACATGGCACTGCAGGTCGTGATGCTGCTGCAGAGCTCCAGGGACTGCAGTTTGATCTCTGATTACAGTTGTCCTTTCTCATAATGAAAAGAATGGGGTCCACATGTGAACCTGCTTCGATATACTCTAGGAAGCGTTATGACCCGCATTGCTTCTGGTTTTTCATTTGGTGGTCTTCACTTGACTTGTTATCAGGTTTCTTTGCAAACCTTTCTTGAAAAATTGAATAGAAAATGGATGCTCTCACTGTGGGATTCTCTGGGTATTCCCACAGTCCAAAAAACATACCAGTGTGATTATTTATTAACGCTTTTCCTTGTCAGGGACACAGTAGCTCCAGTGTCTATCCTGGAGGTTAGTGGGCGCAGGAAGGGGGTACAGTGGACATGACAAAAATCAGTCCCAGAAATAGAGATAGCTGAATCACCAGGAAAGGATCTCCTGACCAGCTTCACAGCCATTTTGTGAAATTCTGTACTCTGATGTTCCAATGTGTATAAGTATTTGTTGAAAATCCATAATAATTGGACAAGAAACTGGCTTATTTGGGAGACGCTCCCACCTTTGTGCATTGTAATCCTAGGTAAGACATGGGTTTATTGGTAACACCACCATTGTGCAGTACAGGTAAGCTCTGTTTACCGACCAGCCGATCAATGTCCATTCTCTTTAATAAACAAAGTCTTAACAATTATAATATATGATAATACAATATTAACATCTTTGTTTTAACTCTGGACGTTGCAGTCGTATAAAGGCAATCAACGCTCTGGATTCACAAGCATAGGTGGGAGTTTAAGAGCAGGAAGTCTGCCATTTGTGTGTGTATGTCTATCAGCCTTATTGAACTTAAGGCGCTTGTAACTCGGCTGATGTGTTTAGACATTTTTGATTTGTACAAACTGTTTGTACAAACTGATGTTTCTATGGGTAATTTTCCACTGGTTATTGTACTGTAAATGTTCAAAGGTGTATGTACCTGTCCGATTATATCTAGTTTGTCCCCCCCCCCTGCATATTCTCTTTGATCTATAACTATAAACTATATCAACTGGTTAACATGCACTCGTTAAATCACTGGTTCATCTGGCTGATCTTTGGTGTCATTTCTAATTATGTCTATCGATGCATTTTTGGCTTCTAACAAACAAAAGTATCCACCATACTATGATATTAAGTGGTCAAATCTTTAACCTCCACAAGGTATGTTACTGCATTTTGTATAATTATTATGAATTTCTATATATTACAAAAGGTTTAGCATGCGTATAAATATATATATATATATATAGGCTTCGGTTGACGTGTAGTTTTCAGTGGTATGTCTGATGCAATTACATATCAATCCTGCTCAGTTTTCTAGTGAAAATACCCTTTTTATTTACTTTACAATAACATAAAACTATGTGACTATGGTAACGCCTGGTCAACATCCAATTTGGTCAACGATCTGCTTCACAGAACTTAAAGCAAATGATAAAAAAAGTTTGTTTGTCTAATTTAGTGCCTATATAAATATATATATATATATATATGTGTGTGTGTGTGTGAGGGGGGGGTGTACTATGTCTTCCTATATTTGCGAGTCCCAAATGATGTCCTCACAAGAATAGCAAAGCCTGCCAATTTTGACTTGTGTGGACTATTTTGCTGGTTCTCAATACTTTTTTTTTTAAAGAACAGAAACTTGTGCTTGAAAAACCAAAAGAGACAAAAGTTTAGCTTTAGGTTACTAAAGTTTTAGGTGTAGCATTAATTAGCTAAAATTATACAACTACAGCAAGACAAATGTGTTTATGTGTGTGTGTGTGTGTGTGTGTGTGTGTGTGTGTGTGTGTGTGTGTGTGTGTAAATACTAGAAGAGCACTTCTAAATGTTTCCATTCACTTACAGTTACAGTCAGTTATGACTCTAACTCCCTACATAAAACATTTTTCTATGCAGCTGGCGGGTCATGTCTGCATGTGACCCCCTGACCCAGCTTAAGGCATCACTACAACTCACACTAGGGTCTCCCCAATGGTGGCCTTTTGTACTATACATCTGTGCCACCTGTACCAGTATGAAAGTGCAATGCCATGGCCAGACTGTCCATTAAATTTCCAAGAAATATTTGACAACGTGCGGCACAAACACAGGCGCCTTTAGATTTCTAGCCTCCGCTTAAGCGTGGTTTACGAAAAGTGTTTCAATCCTCGTTTCACATTCTAGTGAATTAATTTTTTTAATGCCTTGGGACTAAGCATCGAGTGAGCATAGTGGCTCTCTGGAGCACGGCAGCTGGTGCCCGTCGAATACGCGGTACGGATGGCGGAACAAATAGGTTGCTCTTACGAAGAACGGTTCACCACTGCTTCGGCCATTTTCCTCAGCGCTTTATCAATTGGCTTGCAAAGCATGCAGCCAATCAGCACTGAGAGTGGGGGAAGAGAGCGGGAGAACAGCGAGAGGTAGAACTGTTATTTGCTGAGCTCCACAAAATGGGGTGAAAACACTGCAGAGCATCAACTCTCTCCCTCTCCTTCTCTCTCTCTCATTCAGTGCAGCCCTGAAATATTACGCAGTCCATTCAAGACCATGTGTGCACCGTTAACCCTTTCACTGCTGCTCCATATGTCTAATAATTTCACTCTAATAGTCACAAGATCTCATCACAGGAAGATATGATTATTCTTATTAGTTGAACCCTCCGTTCGACATCTTTCTTGCCGCAGTGAATGATTTAAGCACTGTAGTAAAAACAGAGTGACCCCCTCCAACCTCTTGGAGTCCCTACAGAAAGCTTACATTCCTCCTATAATCCTCAACCTACATCCCACTCAGAACTGGATTCCAAATATAACACATAATCTGTACATCCGGATCTCATTCCACTCTACCTCCACCTGCTCAAGCACCCCCTTCATCCGGCACCCATTTCTTCACCCCATCCAAGATGAAAAACAAATAGTCCCTCCAACACTTCCACCTCCTTCTCTAAATCCAGCCCTCACATTTAGGCTTTTCTTGCTCTTGCTTCATACACCTGCAAACTGTCCCAGGACCCACAGCACTGCATGGCACCGTGTGACCACCAGAGCTTTGTGAAGGTAAGATGAACTCCAGGCTGTGTTTCTGTTATGGCATGAGTTGTCTGATTTAATTTGATAACTTTACAGCTTGTTTGACAGGTTATTGTGTTATTGTGTTATTGTTAACCTGACTATCATAAAATATCGCAAATAGAAAAGTAGCCTGTTTACAATGGCTGTAAAATCTCTTCTCTATAAACAGAAATCCTATCAGAGGAACCTGAGCTCTAAGGGATCATTATTTATATCTAACAGATCAAGGATATTTTTAGTTCCTGTTGCATAGTACCATTATGCACAACAGGAACTGTTGGGGTGAATCAGTAATACTGAATGTTACATTATAAAATTTGAAACCTCGTTCTGTGAAACATAATGTTGACCAAAATGGACGTTGACTGGACCGTCACGTCATAGGCTATAGACAATATGGGGGGACGCAAACATTTTGTGTAACTTACAGAAAATAGTCTCTAAACACATCAACCAAGTTAGATCAGTCTCTAGTCCAAACATGAACTAACAAGCAAGCGAGCACACAACCAATAAGGTAGTTACACACACACAAACACACACACATCCAGTCACAGACAAATGATGAACTTCCAAACTTTAACTCCCGCCTCTGCTCATGGATCCAAAGTGTTGATTGGCTGTTCAAGTGACCAGCTGTTTCCGACCACAATATCCATACTTAAAAGGCAGATTTTTGTTAAGACCTATTTCTTTAAATCAAACAATTGTTAAATGGGCCTTAAATGTATATATTTTTATCTCTATTTCTATTGTCCATCTGAGTAAAGTAAATCTTCTTCATACAGTGTATTTAATTTATGTTTTTATATTTAGAGCACACTAGAAAGTACCTAGAAAACACGCAACACATGTCCCATCTTTTAATGTTTAGTACGGCAATCAGTTCCATATCATCAATTTAACAGATTCTTTACAACAAAATGAATAAACAAAATAAATTATAAAAGCCCTGAATTTCATACTGCATATGATTTACTACTGACAATACCATCCACTAAAAAGGTTTGCAATCAAATAAATTAAAACAAATAATAAAGAAATAATTAATTATGCTATGTAACAATTTCCAACTCTTTCTTAACACAAAAGGTTTGTTACACTGTCACATAAAGATAGTTTGAAATGCTTAATGCTAAGAAGTTAATTTTTTTTTTTAATTGTTTGAGAGTTTACTAGATTTACTTAACGATGTATCAGCATAAAAGGTTATATGAACAACAGGTACAATGTTATTTCAGTGCAGTAACCATGGGCCAATTTAGAGTGAACAATTAAAATAATGCATGTCTTTGGAATGCGGGAGAATACCGGAGCACCCGGAGTGATCCAATCAGATTGTAAGGTTGGAACAAACCATTATGTAATGTGGTTTTGATCATAGACACTACGTAACAAAAAGGAATTAGTGGAAACGGGTATGTTTTAGCCATGAAGAATCAATAATATTTTCCAAGATTAGCCTGCATTAGCCGCCACACAAGGACAATAACAGACAGGAACATAGTTATGTTCCAATTCCTTATTTAAAATGGTTTTTTTTTTTACTTCCAAATAACATCTAAATTTTAGATGTAAAAATACCAACTACATTTTATTCCACATACCCACAAAACCAGTGCAATGCTACAGATTCCACTGCCTTAATAGATGAAGGAATTCTGACCGAGCTAAGAAGTGTACTGTTGCAATACAGATGGCATTTCTTTCCTAAAGCAGTGGTTGATGCTGTGGAATAAAGGAATTCTCTGATTGCTTAACAGAAAGCCAGGAGAAGGAACAGGATGAACAGGAAAGGAGCACAAGAGTCAGCATGATGTGTCAGTGTGATAGAATTTCAGTTGGAAATTAGATAAATTAAAAGAAGGAGGGGTGAAGTAGAAGAGAAAGCATTTGGTGGAGAGGCGGCGATGGGTTAGAGTGAGCAAAAACCAGCTTCCTGCAAAAAAAAAAAGATTGTTTAAAGGATGTTATGTGTGAGTGAGAGAGGCAAATGATACTAAGGCATGAATGTATGAGCGGATGATGAATGACTAATTGAATGAGTGGGTTGTAGAGCTGCTCTTGGCACATGGTAACCAAATCCCAATCCACTATCTCTCAGACAAAGAGTTGTAGAAGCTGGAAAAGGCTACAGAAATATTCTTGTGGCTTCAATTCTCAGTCGTTCTATGAAGGGAGGACATGGACTCCTCCAGGAGGGGGTGTCCTGCAAAGATCACCAACCATAGCCCAACAAACTGAAAACGAACTCTGCCATACAGTACTGATCCAAAGGTTTGCAGATGCCCAAAGGCTAAATCCGAAAATGCAACATTAGTAAAAAAAAAAAAAAAAAAAAAAAAAAGTATTAGTATATGAAGCTTGTCTTCACACTTATGATAAGCTAGACTTCATATCATAGCTTTAAAATTGGTGTTCATGTTTGAAAATA
>JAYJMA010000022.1:944708-958949 GCA_036873895.1 Parotocinclus cabessadecuia
CCACTTTAAACTACCCTTTAGTGTTAGTAAATCTAATATCTACCACTTTAAACTACCCTTTAGTGTTAGTAAATCTAATATCTACCACTTTAAACTACCCTTTAGTGTTAGTAAATCTAGTATCTACCACTTTAAACTACCCTTTAGTGTTAGTAAATCTAATATCTACCACTTTAAACTACCCTTTAGTACCCTTTACCTTTTAGTTAATAATCATCCTCTACAGTAATATCCTCCTCTCTTCTTCTTCTCTTTTGTCCTGTTTACTTCTTTACACCTTGCCCTGTGGTCAGCATGAAAGCCTACATTAACCTCCTACTGTTTTTCAAACTGTTTTCGATCCAGGCCTCCACCCAGAAGTTCGTTTCTGGTTCTTTTCACAAGACCAGACTTTAGACTACTGCTTGAGGAGCTCGATGACATCATTTATGAAGTGTCTGGTTTGTATCAGGTTGTGCACTGTACTGCATTGTGTATATGATGCTTCTCTGCTTGTGCGCTCATAATGGGTATTTATCACCAGTTATGAACTGTGAACCGTTATGAAGAGTGGAACGTTAACAGCATCGGCGTGCCAAGGTATTTATAGTTAAGAACGCGCCATGTGTTTGAGATCAGAATCAGAGAAAGGAGCAAATGCTCTCTTGGATTCCCTGCTTAATGTGATCTTGACAAGGACACAGCATGTCGGAGTCAAAGATCTGATTATGATGAACGATGGCCATACGAATCACTGTCAGCTGCCTCAGGGTTAAAGTAACAGGTCAACGGGTGAACCAATGTACTAGTCTGTTTTTAGAGAAGCTTCTGAAATGTTCTCTCTTACAGTTCTTAGATGAGATCCTGGTTTGCCCTCCATTTATTCAAGAGTCAAAAAATGAATCCAAACAGCATGTTTGCAACAAATCTAGGACACCTTTTCAGGAAAAATAGTTTTTTTCTTAGGATATAACAGGGACACAGTGTGGCATGGTGAAGTTAGCCTTGGAAGGAAGGCCTTTCTCTAAGGACACAGGGTCTTTTTTAAAAACACAGAAACGCAATGAATCAATTAGAAAGTAAGGAGCCATAAACCAACAAACATAAAAAACCAAGCAACATTTCATGAAACTTTAATTAGAAAATCAACATTTTTAGTGAAGAATTATGGTTTTTCAGATATCAAGTTCTTTACAGGAATCTAGAAAGCCATAAAATTTGTCAGGCTAGGACGCGTTTTCAGAAATTTGTTTTTATTAGAAAGCCAAAAAGTTGGTCATAACCCAGATACATTTGAAAAAAACAAACAAAAAAAACAACTCCTTTTCAGGAGCCAATGGATAAATCCACAACTTTCTAGAAAGCCACACATTCCTTCAGAGGCAGACAGCTTTCAGGGTAATTCAGAAATTCAGGATGTTTCTTTTGAAACTCGGGGTATCTCTTAAGGAAAGCAAGAACTATATCAGGAACCAAGTGACTTTTTCAGGAAGGCAAAACATCGGCAGTTATCTACAGGATCTCGGGATCTTTTTCATGGATTCAGTTTTCGAAATGATCATCTCTCAACAAAAGCATTTTCAATCATTCTGGTTGTTTTAGACATCCAATAGATTTTTTCAACAAACTCAACAAGCCAAATAATCCACCGATATGTTATTTGAACTCCTGTCGGCATCACAGAGCAAAGGGCAGCTGGACATTCTCAGTGGACATCTCTAACTAATTCTGGACACATGAGCTAACAGATGTCCATGATTGGCTCGAGTTGCTCTGAGTGACAGAGGGGAAGTGGAATTCCATTCCTCCCATAGAGAATGAAGACCAGCCATGATCTCCTGACTTCAAATGCCTGTAGTGGGGCAAACTCCAAATCTCCAGATGAATGATTAATCAACCACCATTTTTTTTACACAGTTTAGCTTTCAAATATAAATAATTAAATCTATATTATTTAACATGTCTAAACTGACCTTTTTTTCTAAAATGGAACACCACTGTTTCCCTGTTCCCTGGAGAACACCGGTGGGATGGGACACCAGTCCATAGCATGGCTAATATTCAGGTACAATTTAAACAATGGAACTGTTTTCAAAATATGCTGCCAATAGTGATTTAAAATAAGCTGTTATTATAGCTGGAAGCTTCACTCCAGCAGTTCCTCATGCAAGAAAGTGAACCTGCTCTGAAGCAGAAACTCCTGAATTCCTAAAAAGTTCGGGGCCTCATTACAGGCCATTAAATGGAATGTGTGTTTGTTATTGCTGCTGCTGCTAACACACACACACACACACACACACACACTGGCAGTTGATGTAACACTCACGGGACTGGTTATTAATAACTGCTGCCATGTAATACAATGAAAGGTCTGAGCCTGAATCCATAACAAATTCCTGCTAAGTGAAGTTTCCTGACCTGCAAACAGATGCATGAGGTACATGCTGATCTCAGCAACTCTGCGAGTTTGCACATTTATTGTGAGTTTTTGTGTGTGTGTGTGTGTATGAAAGAGAGGGAGAGAATCACATTGTCCTGCACTGTCTTGTTGACCTCATTATATTGTCTTTGACTTGAGGAAAGGAGTGGGGACTTGTACTCTTTGCTTACCCTGCATCACTTGTCTGTGTGTGTGTGTGTGTGTGTGTGTGTGTGTGTGTGTGTGTGTGTGTGTGTGTGTCATTTTGGGCACTATATGTCCAGACAAGGATTCATTAACTTGTTAAATTTCTTTGTGTATTTTCTAATTGTTTTCATTCTTAGCTTTTTTAATCTTTCTTAAATTAATAACTAATTAATTAAAAATCTATCCGATTACATCATTAGATGTAAGATTTAAAGATAAGATTTACATTTCTAGCCCTTTTGATTCTTCCTTGTTTTTCATTCTTTCGTTTTGTGCTTTCATTTATCTATTCTTTCCTTTCTCTTGATTTTTATGAATGCCTTCCTTTAATTTCTCTTTCTTTTCATTTGTAATGTGTCTTTCTGCCTTTTGATCTTATTCTTCTCTTATAAAGCTATTTTTTTTTCTTTTGTACATCCTTGCCCTTTTTGCTTTCCTTGTCTTATCTCGTATCCTTTCCGTCTTTCCTACTTTTGTACCTTTTGCTTTAGATTTAGTGGATTTTTGTAAAGTATGAACCTTTCTAGGAACATGCATTTAAAAGTAAGAACGTAAGAGGGAATGAAACTCACCCAGAATTGCCACGACTATATCACCCTTTAGGATCTCTATAGATCCCCGGGCGACGAAGTAGAGGGCAGTCAGAACATCCCCACAATGCACCAGGGTGTCACCAGGCGGGGCGTGCGTGGTTTTAAAGCGCATAGCTAATGCTCGCAAGCAGCCTTTGCTTGCTCCTCTGAAAGCCTTACAACCCTGCAGCAGAGACTGGTTCAGATGCAGACAGATATCGGCCTGCAGACACTCGGGAAAACCCTTCAGCACCTGCAGACAGGATGAGATATTGGCATGCAGGAGAGAGAGCGTGAGAGAGAAAGAGAGAATTGACAAAGAAAGAGAGAGAGAGAGAGAGAGAGAGAGAGAGAGAGAGAGAGAGAGAAAAGAGAGATAGACATAGAGAGAAAGAGTGAGAGAGAGAGAGAGAGACACAGAGAGAGAAAAAAGAGATATGGAGGAAGAGAGAGAGAGAAAAAAAGAGACAGAGAGAGAGAATAAAAAGAGAGATAGACATAGAGAGAAAGAGTGAGAGAGAGAAAGAGAGAAAGAGAGAGACACAGAGAGAAAAAAGAGATATGGAGGAAGAGAGAGAGAGAAAAAAAGAGATAGAGACAGAGAGAGAGAATAAAAAGAGAGATAGACATAGAGTGAAAGGGCGAGAGAGAGAGAAAGAGAAAGTAAAAGAGAGACATAGCGAGAGAGAAAGAGAGAGACAGTTTAATGCGAGTCCATTGAATGAAGGTGCAGATCAATAACACACTTGCTTCAGTAGCAGCCCTGCATGGAAGACTTTCAGAAATCCTTCTTTCACCCCCCTGATAAAGGTATTGAGACACAGCACAGTTGCCATTTGCGTTTTCCTTTGGTTTTCAAAACTTTTCTCTTGTCTGTAAAGTACATTTTTCTGCTGATTAAACAGGGGAAATAAGTCATAGTACAATATATTAAATGGCATACTTTAAATTCCAAATATAATGGAATAAAATAAAATGCCATATTAACTCAAATGTCGACTAGCTTACAATGAACTCAAAAATAGAACAATAAAAAAAATAACAATTACAATATGCTGCAAGCGGTTAGCTCTAAAGTGTCACAGCTCCAGAGGTCTGCAGTTTGATTCCCAACCTGTCTGTGTGGAGTTTGCTGTGTGTGTGTGTGTGTGTGTGTGTGTGTGTTCCCTGTGACCCTTGAATTAAGCAGGTATAAAACTAAATTGTGATAAATCCAAACTATTAGTACGACTAAAATTGTAAATTTTTAGCATATTGCAAAATGAATTATGATAACATAGATACGATGATAAATTGCATAAAGTTTTAAAAACATTGAATTGGAAAATAAATAAAAATAAATAAATAAAAGTTGCTAGTTGCTTAAAATAATTGACTTAAAAATGTTAACAAACAAGATTTTAGCTAGCAATGATGATTTGAATGTTTAAAAAAATACACGCCAAATGTAGTGATTAAAACATAATGGATGACATATTAAACATCAAGCTCAAACTAATAACTCAAACACTGATAAAATACAAAAACTAAGAAACATTTTCAGATCTCGTTTTGTTTGTAATAAACGTGTTGAAAAAAGTGCTCTGTATCAGCAATTAATCTATTTAAATAAAAACGATTTACAAAAAAAAAGAGCCAATTGGCAACTGTAGAGTGAAAAATGATGGGTAAACTCAAAATAATTCAAAACGAACTTACCTGTTTAACAGGTTCTAGCCTCCTTAATAAAGCAGGTGATGTACCAATGCATGCATAAGCCCACATCAACCATGCAACACCACTCATCTGTCTAAATGCATTAACAGGTTAAAGCCTGAACCACACGAATAAAATGACCTCTGGCAGAATTCATTCATTATACGATTATCGTTGCATTTCAACGAGGATTCCTGAATAAAGACAGAGGAGATTTGGAAAGGAAAGGGTTAACAGCATCTGGCAAGTGAGCTGGTGGGTGATGATGAAAAAAGGCACTGTGCCAGCTCTGGTACCCGCTTCAACTGACCGGCATACAAAAGCTTCCACTGCTTTGTTTAATAATGCACAAATCATTCCATATACGTCTTACTTCTCTATTTTTGATGTGCTACACATATAACGCCCTGCAATAACCTAATAAACAGAGATGCATCGGTCCAGCCGGCCAAAAAAAAAAAAGGTTTAGGACCCCATTGATGTTCCTACTGGTTTGAATTACTGTTGAAAGTGAATATTCGGATAGTGAGAGCCTATTAAAATAGTTCCTTTTATGAGCAAATGTTTCCCATGGATACTGAAAACTTTAAATACCAAAAATCCCCCCTCCAATCACTGTGTGCACCCATAATACGATAACTACAGAAACTCTGATTTGGTCAGTAACATGCATTTGGGTAATCATTATGGGAAAGCTCCGGTTGGACGTGACTCGGCGATAATCAGAATCGGATTTCTACCAATCCAGTCGCCACCAATCAATTTCACCGAAGGACGAGGTGAACTTCAAATTTGAACTAATAATTAAATAATCCAATTCATCATTTCCTCGAGCCTATACTGCATTTCAGAGCTTCCCCAAAAGTGTTTGGACACTGCGTTTAATTCTAGGGTTGCCTGATCCTGCTATAGAAATGAGCAGCCCGGTCTGTGGAAATAGGTTAAAAAGAATTGACGTTTCCTAGAAAAATAGGACCTGGCAACCGTTCCTCCATCTGCTTCCAGGACAGCGCTGTCTAGTTCCTCACATGTAGTACCCCGTGCTCAGCATTCTCTACAATGTGGGGTGTTTTTCACTAGATCTCAATTAATTTGAATTAAATAACCATTACATCGTAACTGCCATACACTGAAACAAAGCTTAGGTTCTACACAGATAAGAGGGAAGTAGAGGGTGGAAGCAGAGAACTCAGAACTAACCATTCACAACTCCATCTGCCATTTTTGTGGATCTTTCAGTATAGCAGATTAGTAGTAAACATTGGTTTAGGGGAACAATACATAGATATCCTACAAGTGATAGTGAAAATTCAGCTGCATTTAACAACTGGCAAAACCAATTCAAGTCCGTAAGGAACCCGGGTTTGTCTTCGTCCTTTCCCAAAATGATCACTGCACCTCTACTAAGAGCCCCTTACCAGTATTCGGCTTATTATAACAGTCATAAATCAAACGATTAAATCTTGGAATTAGTTGTTAGTGGAGTGTTAGTTGTACCTCCTGTTCTTACCGGAGCATTGAAATCCCAGTGAGGCAGATAAAAGAGAGACAGAAACGGATCAGCTCAAATAAACAAACCTTGTTTATCACATCACGAATTTCAGTGTAACATGCAGTAAGATCCAAAACCCATGACATCGTCATCTTTGTGGAACTAACACCTGGAATTCACAGGGCATAATCATGTCTTTTGCAGCCCTGCCCGGCCTCCCTTCCCCTCGCTCAAGGCATCACCAGATGAACCTTGAACCTGGATCGTGAAGGTGAGATGCAGCGCGCCTGAAGCCTGATACGGCAAGTAACTATGACAACTCGTAGAGTATATCACCATAATAAAATGTAGAATGGATTTATTGACTTTATATCAGACCATTACGTTAGACGTGTCACATGTGTGCATGGACGTTTACTTGATTTTATTCTCAAATGGCTTCAGGATTTCAGTTCGAGTCCAGTCTCCAAACCACTGATATGACTATGGAGTTCCCCCCATATTTACTGGTTAACACTGCTTCCAATAATGAAACATTGTCTTATGAACTCAGACTTTTGGACCGTACTGTATATGAATCACCCAGTATAGAAAAGGGATTATTAACTATTAACTAAATAAACAAAAAGGTGTACATGAGTAAACAGACGCACATCACATCACACAGTTCGTTTGTGTACCATATTCATATCGATGCCGTTGGTGTAGGTCCAGGCGTGTTGGAAATACTCCTCCAGTCTCTGGCGCAGTGGATTGGGGATCTGGTGGAAGCGGATGAACTCTTTGACGCGCAGCATCTGCAGGTGATAGCGAGCCGTTCCCGAGTACAGGCGCTGGATTATAGCCGAAACGTTCCCGAAAATGCTGGCGTACATCAGAGCTGCAGTCAAGAGAATCAGGAGTCAGGATGTTTAATTTGAGTAAATATGAGCTCTTAAAATGAACTGCTCAAACTCAAATCAAAGGCCATCAATTACGTCCTTTCAAATGTGCTTCGAACTGAATAAAAGGAAACAAAAGCAAAATGTAGCAGCTGAAAGAAAGAAAATGAAACAATAAATTGACTAAAATATATTTTTAAATGAATCAAATATTTGAAACCTAAAAACTAAGTAGCATAGCTTGACAAAATATAGAAATATAAGAAATATACATTAACCTATAACAGACAAATACAATGCATATTCTATATAAAAATATAATGACAGTGAAACAATCATCTAAAAATAATTATATTAAAACAAAAACTAAGGAAATGGTGAAGGTTAGAACTTGATCATTGTGAATTGACAACCTGAGAAATGAACACATGAAAATATATGAGGACCTTTTGACAAAAAGGACAAAATGTAAAACATGCAAAAGTTCTGATTTCATTCAATAAAATGTTTAAAACAAACAAAAAAAAAGCAAATAAAAAAGCGAAAAGTAAGAAATAATATAAAAGCCTTGGCGGTGCAGGGAAACTGCTGGGGTTTGGTGGAAAGCAGAATGGACGTCACACACAAAATTTGGATTATTAACCAGATACACTATATACAAAAGTTTGTGCACCCCCGTTCTAATTACTGAGCTGTGTTATTTCGGCAGAACGAACTAGCAATTCTCTACTCACATCCTATGAGCATGACGCAGATGGAGAAGATCTTCTCCGAGTTGGTGTTGGGTGAGACGTTCCCGAAGCCGACGCTGGTCAGGCTGCTGAAGGTGAAGTACAAGGCTGTAACGTATTTGTCCTTGATCGACGGTCCTGAGGAGGGATCGCTGTAGTTGTACTGTTTGCCCATGGACATTCCCAGGTTGTCCAGCCAGCCGATGGTGTGCTCCAGGTAGGGCTTCTCCACGTTGCCAATGGCGTACCAGATGCAGGCCAGCCAATGGGCGATCAGAGCGAAGATGCACATGAGGAGCATGAGGACGGCGGCGCCGTATTCAGAGTAACGGTCCAGTTTACGCGCCACGCGCACCAATCGTAGCAGCCGGGCCGT
Organism: Parotocinclus cabessadecuia; assembly: GCA_036873895.1. Taxonomy (NCBI): domain Eukaryota; kingdom Metazoa; phylum Chordata; class Actinopteri; order Siluriformes; family Loricariidae; genus Parotocinclus; species Parotocinclus cabessadecuia. Next base: position 953,061 of record JAYJMA010000022.1, read on the forward strand.
TTTCAGCAGACCGATCAGAGTCGTTGTCTGTGCCACAGGGAACAGGAGGGAAGGAAGAATATTAATGTAGAGTTAAGTGCTATAATTATTCTTACCAAAAGAAAAAGAAGAACTAGCATGTGATTAGAGGCATATTAATAGCAGTGAAACTTCAAAATATGAACTTCATTGGCTCTGGAAAACTGCTCGAACGCATTCAAAATTCTAATTCAAGTAACGGAATTAGGATTAATCCTTCCTGCCCCCCATGACATTTTACACCTGTATTCGTTATGTAATTAATGATTAAAAGCATGAATAAAAGAAAGGAATGGAAGATAATGTATAAAGCCATTAAAGACTGGATTACGCACGCACAGCTATGTCAAGACTATATCATATGAATATATACACACCAGAGTGCCCCCACATTGACTGTTCAGTAGGGTGTATGGTCACTCAAAACTGCCAAAACACACTGACAGTGATGGGGCATGGACGGGATCAGATTATCCAGCAGTTCTTGTGGGATCCTCTTCATATTTATTTTAAGATATCCCCTAATTTATATATAAAGCCAGAGTACAAAGCCAGAGTACCCAGAGAAAACCCATGCAGACAGTGGGAGAACATGCAAATTCCACACCTAGGTCACCCCGAGCTGTGAAATAAGTCATGCTCATGTTCAAAGTCGAAACACCAAACCCGCTTGATGTCTGAATTGCCCAAATGAAGAGGTGTACGATTTCCGGGGTTTCCACTGTATATATTATTATGTATATTATTTTATATAATATTCTATCATTTTCTATTTTATTATATATACGTATAAAATATGTCAATAATCAGTCTACATGCCGAAACTGCATATAGTTTTACATTGTTTTCACTTATTTAACCTCTTATTTAACCTATTTCGCTTATTTCCTGCATTTATTGATTATTATTGTTATTGTATTACAGTCCTTTAATCATGCTTTTAATAATGAATTATAAAAAAAACAATCATTTGGGGGTCAGCATCGGATTAACTTTAAATTGCCTTTCATATGGAAAATCTTTTCTATTGAATTAAATCTAATCTATTGAATGATCTTCAGGAAGCATGAAGTTCCAATTTCGGAATGTTCCACTGTGCATAGGACTGCCATGTCCTACCTCCTCTGAACCGGACCTGAATATGAGCAGGTCGAAAGGAATGGCCGCCACCATGTCGATGAGGAACCAGCCTTTGAAGTAATGCACGGCAATTCTGGCCGGGTGGCTGACCACCTCGTCGTTGGCGTTAACGTAGGTGGTGCGGAAGTTGATCAGAATGTCCACGATGAACATGATGTCAACAATCAGGTCCACCACGTTGAGCGGGTTGCAGGAGTACCCGCACACGCGCCTCTTCTGCTCCTCCGGGTCGTTAAGCAGGAAGGCGGCGCTGTAGGGCGTGAAGATTGCCGTGTAGATGACCAGCAGCAGGATGAGCCAGTCCCACACTGCCTTGAACGGGCTGTAGTGCAGGATGGTGAACTTGTTGATGCGTGGCGTCTGGAGCTTGTACTCGGGAAGCACGTCGGCACCCAGAGACAAGACCTGGGAAACAGAAAGGGTATGCAAATCAATATCCTGAATAGCCAGAAGGTTGTGAGTTCAAATCCCAGTCCATACGTCTGCCACTGCTGGTCGCAATATCCTTTAACGTTGCCCGCTCAGTTGAGGAGTATGTTGCTCTGAACACTGGCTTAATGCAGTATTTGTTGCATGCTCGTAGAGGGCGCTCCAAGGACTAGATTTAAACGCTACATTTCTTTGCTAAAACTGGCGCGTCCTCACTCAGAAGAGGTGGTTTTGCTTTGAAAAGACAGATGTTACTCAAAAGACAGCAATCTACAAATTATGTTGGGAGTCGACAACAAACGGGTTTCACCATATGCCTGCTAACCACCATGCACAATATGAGTGTATCATATTTCAGTTTCAGTAATTAACTGGCCATGGCTCGCTAAAACCAGTCACAGATCCAAACCATACCCTGCAATCTATTGCAGAGAGAGTGCAAAAAAAGGGCCTTACGACAAGAAAAGCAGCAGATGGCAAGACAAGGACAGTTGAGAGAGATGGGTTTACACTTCTAAGAGAGATACATACACTGCCAACATAGCACCTAATTATTGCTAATTAAAAATCAGAAAAAAATAGCAAGATATCATTTTCTGGCACTATCAGGGCACACAGCATCTTATTCCAAATGGACCGAATGAAAAATAATCGATCTTTGCAAACGTTTCTCGACCCTTTCTGTTGGTGTTGTTGGTAAAGGTCATAATTTAGGACTTGCAGCTAAGAGGATTTAATCCGCTGTATTATGAAATTATTCATCCGACATTGTGTGCTTGTTTCAGGCTATTCTGAGAGCTGAATTTCGGAACTGATCTGTTTAAAGACAAACCTTTGGCAATGACCCAAAGATCCCAAAGTGTTGTATCCCAAAGATCAGACGTTGTTATGGATAAATGTTTGTGGGAGAATGCTAACTTTGTGTGAATAATTACCACAGCTATTGTCTTCTCAATAACAGAGCAAAGAGCAAATGGGAAAGACGGACAAACAGACTGATATCCTGAAGGAACGGTAATTACTGTCAGAGAGAGCGGGAGGAACCTGACAGGAACAGAATTAACCCTTCACCCCTCCCTCTTCCCCCTCCCTCAGTCTTTCACTGATTAATCTGTAGACTTTGGCAACAAAAAGTTTAAAAAGTCACACTTTAAATAGCTCTTCCACCTGAAGAAGTGCACTGGAAGGAGAACTGAAATCGACTAGGCATGCAGCTTAATTAGGCACACAACCTGTTCCGAGCGCCAGATCCTTCCATTTCTGACCCCCTCGAGACCTGTTTCATTATTATTACTATTTCATTATTATAACAGACTTAAAAAACACAACATATCTGTTCTTAGCTCAGTATGTAATTATATGAATGTAAGCCCATGTGTGAGAGAATGGAGGTTGGGCAAAACACACCGTTCATGTTACTGGAATTATTTGTGGACTCTTTATAACCAAGCAGTCCAATTCAATAAGGGCGTTTACATGAATTCGGTTATCAGACATACATTTCGCAAATGAATATTAAATAATCATTATTACATTATGTCATTTAGCAAACGCCCTGATCCAGAGCGACTTATAATTAATACAGTCTTACAGCTTAAGCAGTTGTGAGTTAAGGGCCTCGCTCAGGGACCCAACTGTGGCAGAGGTGGGATCTGAACCCTGGACCTTCTGGTCCATAGTCCAGTACCTTAACCACCACAGTTCCAGTCACATCAGGAATCAAAGCCGCCCCTAAATGTTTGATAGCCGTTTTGGTGTCTTTTTTTAATGTCAGGGTTGCCAGATCCTGCCAAAGGATCTCTTTTTTTATATTAGAGTATGCTGTATGCATGAGCACTTGAATAATTCGATTATCAGATTAAGTCGTCTGATAACGAGAGCTGGATGCTACCTCAGTAATCGGAGTTGCTAATAGTGTGTATATCAGCTACCCGTTATCGGATTCGGCAGTTTACACAATTGACAAAAAAACCCTGGTTTCCAAGTCGGCTTATTCTTAGAGGTTTCGCTTCATTTGTGCTTATTTACACAGACCAGGTGGGGATTCTCTCGTGGGACATAACCCTGGAATTAACTGCAGCTCCCGATATATGGGAAAATCTATATAAATATACTCAAACTCAAAAAAATGAAGAATTTAAAAATGAAGTTTATGTCCCGCTGATATGTCACAGTGATATTACTGGCTGGATGCAAAGTAGAAATGCGATTATTGCCTGGAGGTTTCCACAAAGCTTATGCTCCGGTCCTTACCAGGATGGCTGGAAGATAAATGATGCGTCATAATCTTTTCAAAAAACGATTAAAGCAAATGAACAACAATAGTTCTCATAAAAATGAATCAGAATGTTATATCAGGATGTGAACTGTTTAATATGCACATTTTAAGTATTTTCATACTGATCCTGCCCCAATTTAACATTCATTTAAAACTTTATTAAAAAGCGTGGCTATTAAAATCTCAGGCAAACAGAACCATCACGAGCTCCTCATTACAGAATGACAGTATTCAGATCCTGCTGGTTACTATAGTAACAGCTACACTAAATCATGTTCCATTCTTGTGCTTATCTTTGGAGTGGAATTACATTTAGTGCATGGTGTTGCTTTTTTTTATCTGATTGCTGAGTTTAATGTAAATATAAACAGCTCAGGATAAGTAATGATTTCATTTTCGATAGACTAAAATCTCATGTAAATATGGACACACAACTTTGGTTCGTAACGTTTCGCAAGCAGAAGTGAAACGGAAATCTAAAGCTTGAGATCTTGGGAAATGAACCGTCATTTCTGATTGGTGACTGGTCACTTAAAGTCCTTAAATGGTCTGTTTTCATGTACAGTAATTGTGTGTGTGAGACAGAGGTTCGGCACACTGTTATCTCTGGAGTCAGCCTGCAAGGTTCAGACGCCGAGGTGCAATTTAATAACTTTAGCTTTGATAAAAAAAACGTTGCCACCGGCCATCTGTGTGTGATCAAATACCATCTGCTTAGATACAGCCATACAACCACCGAGGCTACCAAACAAACATCGGAAAGCACTCGGCTAAAACAGGAAAGAGTTGGCAGGGATGTTATAAGACTACAAATCCTGGGGTACATGGGTAATGGAGTTCATTTTGTATTGAGTCTGTGTACAGTAGACAAGCTGGTCCGGACAGCAACAGTAGTCCATTTCCATGATTCCCTCTTCCTGCTTGTAATCAGCGTACTTAGTGGGAGTTTGCCTCCGTAGCGCGTTTCTCACCTCTACTATTTTGCGCTTTCCACAATTTAGGTTATCGACCAACAAATGTTTCTTGCTGTAAGAGCATGAGCACAAGCAACAAGAGAAGAAAACGCCCACGATAAGTGTTTTGTCTAATGACTAATCAATGAACAAACAAAGGTAAAACTAAAAGCCTATTCGGATTTCTGTTCATTGTAGCAAAGGGAAAGAGAATTAGTGTTACCCACGTGATAAAGCAGGAATTCACAAAGCAAGGTTAGACGGCACAACAAATAATTGCATAGGATTACAAAAATGAATGGGTATTACAAAATGAAATAGCCAATAATGAAATATACCCTTATTTTTGTGAGCAGTGTATTATAAGACCTACACACTTTATGGGCCGTTCTGGTCAGGGTTGTGTTGGTAAGTACACCGTACAACACCTAGGGTTCAGATATTCCGTTCAGGTTCAGTTTTCATATTGATTACATCATATCATATTTTTCCCCTCTCCCAAATCCTGATTTAAATGCTGTGGCTAAAGTCTTCGTCCATTGACCAAGTTCAAGTGGTTTTATTGCCATTTCAGCCATATACAGTGGTGTACAGTATACAGTGACACCACTCCGGTTTCAGAGGTGACATGAAAACACGGGACGGCATTTTCACAGAATGTTTTACATTCGTTTAAACATTGAAAAATGTGTTGTTTTTAATTTGGGGGTCACCCAACAATAACACATGATTATATCTTGTAATCTCAATTACTGTTTCATTCAATAATTATTGCAAACCTATAAGATATTGATACCTAATTGTTTTTAAGTATGTTTTTTTACTTTTGAGTTGCTGTCTCATTATTTGACCACGAGAGACACATATGAGTTAAAACCAAAAAACAATCATCATAATACAGTGGTTTTGGGTTAATGGGACCAGCCGTTTATTCGGACCGAATCCTAAAGTACCGAAACAAATCCTATTATATACATGTAATTTTATTCGCTAATTTGGACCAAAATTCCGTTTAATCACCAAAGAGCGTGAGAGCGAATAAGAAAAAGAAGCCACAAGTCGCCAGTTAGA
>JAYJMA010000022.1:959049-969050 GCA_036873895.1 Parotocinclus cabessadecuia
CACACACACACACACACACACACACACACACACACACAAACACACACACACACACACACACACACACACACACACACTTAAAACAAATCTTCTGTGTGGGTGACAAACAAGCGCAGAGCTATCACAGAACAAAGCAGCAGTCGCACTGGAATCACCAATTTCCTTGATCGAGGTTAAAAAAGGCCAGGCAATTATGAACGATCCAGACGAGACTTCATTAATAGGAACTGTAAACATTTAGTGACCTGCTCACCGTAGCTGAGGTAGTGCTGGGGACTGATTAACAGAGCTAATATTTAAACGCAACAGTGTAGAAAATGGGATAGTGGAAATAATGTATCATATATATATATATGAAATAATAAAAATGGGCAATAATGGAGCAAAAATGAAATACAGCAGAAAACGTGGAACGTTAGAAATGTAATACTGCCTAGTAAAACATTGGCAGTAATGAAACGGAAAAATAGAACCGTGTAGGAAATGGAATATTGTTAAAATCTGAACGTCTTTCAAATGAAATCATAGCTGTCAAACTAAACAAATAAACGATTAACGCATTAACGGCAAGAACTTCTTTTCATCCTTACTGAGCGACAACAGACAACATGAACTGCTTGAACACAACTTGCCTGACACACAATATACAAATACACATGTGCACACAAATGTCTGTCTGTCTGTCTCTCTCTCTCTCATATATACATATATACACACTAAGAACCAGTTTAGAGACATAAATTAACCTAACGCGCATGTCTTTGGACTGTGGGAGGAAACCAGAGTACCCGGAGTAAACCCACACAGACACAGGGAGGACATGCAGACTCCACACAGAAAGGACTCAGGCCGCTCCACCCTGGGATTGAACCCGGGACCTTCTTGCCGTGAGGCAGCGGTGCTACCCATCGAACCACCGTGCCGCCCGCATACACAGGAGATTCAGTTTTTACCCTGCTCACAAAACTGAGGGTAAAAAAATATCCCCTATTTTTTGTGAGCAGTACATTATCTTATATATTCTATAGCTTATTCTATGTAAGTACATTTTACATAGTATTTTATTACACATGCTCTCTCTTTTCAACTGTATATTTAGCCTCTATTTATTTAAACTTTTAATATAGACTTATTCATTAGGTATTTCAAATTCATTCACTGTAATAAAGCCGCCCAAGGAGGTCGGGTCACTTTGAGTCTTGTTCTGATCATTTGTTTTGGAAATAAACAATGACTCACTCTGTAGGACATTTTACATTTAATCATTTAGCAGATGCGATCTTACACCTAATGCAAACCATGCAGTACGCTAAGATCTGCAAACCGACCCAACGCTAACATCCTAAGGTGGGATTTGAAGACTGGACCTTCTGGTCCAACGTCCAGCACAATAACTGCTAAAACACCATAGTCCCGGTGTATACGTAACTGAACCACAGCGTACCTTTGATGTCTCTGTGGACGATCATGTTGCTATGCAGGTAGGACATGCCCTCCAGGATCTGCCTGGTGTACTTTCGGGTCACGTTCTCCGTCAGGGCACCGTAGGCCTTCAACTGGTCTTTCACCGAGCCCTGAGAAATAAAACACACAGCGTGGTTACAGACCAAAACGTGAACGTTTAAAGTTATCCAGGTGATATCCGAATGCACTGTCTTATGAAATGTATTAAATCAACTGTTCTACCTGTGTAATTCCAGAAGTAATTATGTTAATAACGATTCACTATAAGAACAGCTAGTACAACCTCTAGTACATTTACACAACATAGCTGATGCTCTTATCTGGAGCACTTAGTCACTGATACAACACAAACAAGGGTCAGGTGGCACTGTGCCGACCTAGTCGTTAAGGTACTGGGCTGTGGACCAGAAGGTCCAGAGTTCAAATCCCACCTCTGCCACAGTTGGGACCCTGAGCAAGACCCTTAATATGAGTTAACCCTTAACACAACTGCTTGGATTGTAAGAATGCACGAATTGGATAAGGGTGTCTGCTAAATGCCATGAATGTAAAATGGAAATGTAAAGACCAACAGGAATGTATATTAGGAATGGGACACACCCCAGGCATGTACTCCATGAAGATGGTAAGTGTCTTCTCATTGAGGTCTCTGAGGCAGCCGTAGTATTGAACGATACGCTCGTGGTGCAGGTTCTTCAGCAGCTGAATCTCACACTCCAGAGTGCTAACCTCCTGCAGAGGGATAAAATGAACGACAGAAATGACGTCTTTAGAGGCGTTGTTGCGCTTGTGCATTGTCTATATGGTGTATAGAAGTGTATGTGCCTATCCTTATTGTAAGTAGTACTCCTTAGTTTGTCCCCCACCACCTGTATATTCAGAGTAACCTAGAACTACATAAACTGCTTCACAATGAGATCTGTTGAGTCTCTGATCTTCCGTTTTCTTCCTAATACTGTGCAGCCATGCATCTTTGGCTCCTGTCAACCAAAAGTATCTGTCGTTTCAATCACTTGTGTTTTCAGCAGTCTCCCTCTGTATTTACATTACAGCAGCATTAAAAGATTATGTAACTATGGTAATGTTGGTCAAATGCCATTTTAATGACTGTCCTGTTTAACTGATCGAATCGTTCGGCAAACAGTGCACACCTGTACATATTGGGGTTATATACCGTAGTATTAGTCTTTTACACCATACTTTCTTAGTTTCCGAGCAACAGTCGGGTTATGCGTTGGCTCTTACAAAAAACACAAACAATTGGGGAACAAAATGTCGATATAGGTTTGAATAATTATTGCCTGAAAGGGATGAAGTCAAACCCCCTCTACTTTTTCCTAACTCCCCATTCCAACCCCCTTTCCCAAACACATGCACTCACAGATACAGGAAGTGACAGTGCATGTTTTTGCAGTGGCAGACCGGAAAAGATTGAAGAGAGTGAGGGGGAAATGAACGAGAGAGTGGCACGGCAAGAGAAAGCCAGACAGAACAAAGAACAAAGGAGAGAAAAGAAGGATTTGCTACATAACTGTTCTTTAACTCACTTACCAGCTGCTCAAAGTACAATTACAATGCTTCAATCGCTTTCATTCCTCACACGGCCAATAAAGCGCCAGAACACTGACCTCATGGGAACACTTTGAAAAACAATGCCTCCCAGGCTATAGGGCTAGCACACCATTGCATATTTGAATGTGTGTGTGTGTGTGCGCGCGTGTTGGTGATGGTGGGGGGGCGAGGAAAAAATAAAAAATAAAATAATCACACCTTGCTGGTCTCAGGACTTGCTGGATCAAACTGGACCTGTTTCGCTGCCAGTTCCCGCCCCGTGTCCACATCGTAGCAGAGATAAACCCGTCCGAATGCACCTTGACCCAGCAGTTTCCCTCTCCGCCATGTCACCGGTGCTGTGGGGGCTGACAGACACAGACAGACACAGACAGTTAGAAAAACCACTAATGACGATGATTAAATGTTTGTTGAGGTATCCCACTTTATAATTAAACGTCTTAAACAAATTAAGCATGACATTCCTGCAAAGCAATTATTAACAAGCCAATTGGGTTCTCAGATGTTAAAATTAGAAAGCACTACCAAACGATGTTTTCACTACGGTTATCACAGTTAGACTGATCATCTTGTTGCTGTTATAAGTAGAGCTTTGTTTTTCTTTGCTTTGTGGACTAATTTATGACATTCTGTGAAACGAGTGATTCCACCTAAAATTTGTTTCGTTATAAAAATGATAATAGGACATTAGCGCCATAATAAATCGGGGTAATTTTATTTTTGTTGCTTAACTTTTACTCAAGTGGAGTTCTAAATGAAGCACTTCTACTTTTACTGGAGTAATATTTTATCTTGGGTATCTCTACATTGTAGACACATTTAAATTGGATCAGAATCAAAACAGAAAAGCTGGGATTGGTTCATCTCTGGCTTGCACATTTTGTTTCTAATAAAGTACCTGTTGACACGAAAACTTTACATTAAAAAGGAACTGTTCTAGCAATCACTGTTCTTCGTGAACATTATTAAGGCACTAAAATTTTAGCTCCTGAACATTTTTGACCAAAAATGGTGATTTTAATTTTTTAGAAAAGAGCAAAATATTTTTTTTTGAAAAAAGGTTCATATCAGGCTGGGCTAGAAAGCAGAACTGAGAGCAGCTCTTAGAGAGCTTAGGGAACAAAGCCTTGAATTCAGCGTACAAACAGCCGTGTGGAATCACGGCACGATCTCCAGAGACATTACACAAGTGAGATGTAATTAGAGTTCAGCTCAGGAATCAATAAGAAAAATATTTTTTAGTACATGTAATTTTAAAAAAAAAAGCTTGATTAAAAAAAAGCTTGGTTCAAAAACACAAACAAAGCTTTTGGATTTCCAGTTCAGTGTGTTTAAAATGACATTTTTGATCCAGCCAAAAGTTTTTACTCCAGTGCATCATGAATGTAATTTATTCTCATAATATACTGAAAGTGATGAGCAAAAGCGATTATTGTTGCGACCACAGCTTTTGTGCACTACATTTCCCAGCTATCATCACTCCTGTCAAATGACTCCCTACGTCATGCACTGCTCATTTCCTCATTTAGAATGTGGCCTTGGTTTTTGGGATTGGCTATAGAACACAGTTTAATACTGTAAAGCTGCTTTGGGACAATGCTCTATTGTAAAACACGATACAGAAATAAATGCCTTGAACAGGAAAAAAAAAAATCTTTGTTTATGTTTGGATTTAAATTGTAAAACAGGAGTACCTGTATTTCACTAAGCACTTTTAATTCTTTTATTAGAAACAAAATGTGTAAGCTGTTTATCTAGCTTTTTACACAAGTTGGTGAAACATACTGATTAAACGTTCATGATCCTCTTACACTTGTGTGGCAGTGGACGGTCTTTCGGTCGAAGCCTTGCGTGGGCGTCAACCAGCTGCCAGCTGCCGAGACTCTCCTCGCTGCCGTTGAGGGAGCGGCGTGATGGCACCAGGGTGAACAGGTTCCCTTGAGGGCGCCGTATCCTTGGAAACGTGCGCCGACCTGAACATGAGACATTAGCAATTAAAACGACAAAATTTAAACATTTACATGTTACACACATCGAGTGATGAGGTTTGTGTGTCTGTGATTCCTGATAACTTCTACCTTCAATCAGCCAATCAGAGCGAAACTGCTAACTTTTGTTTATTCAGTATATTTTTACACTGTTGGAGGAGCTGGGCAATTAAAAAAAATCTAAAAATCATTGTAATATCACACAGAACCAATAATTGAAACTCTTAATAAAGTACTTTAGATACACTAATTGCACATCTAGCACAAGTCTTTGGAAAAAACTGGAGTACCCAGAGTAAACCCACTGTGATTTGACAGTGCCACCCACTGGACCATCAAACTGATTCACTCACTTTATGTGTCCAACCAAAGTTGCCATGTCCTCTTTCTTCACAACTATCCTTTTACACCAAACTCAGCCTGGGTTGCTAGACATCTCAATGTTTTTTAATTCATCTGAACATGAAACCTGCTTTCTGTCAAATGTCTAGCATTATATATATTCTCACCCTTTCTACCATGGATGTGGTGTCTAACTGTAGAGTGGGACCCCCAAATACTTCTGTCTGATACAAATATTTACATTTTGTCCTATTTTGCTTGGCTTTGGGTCTTTTGAAAACATCTGTACAAGTCCAGTTCTTACGCATTCTTGTCTATCAATACACTTCAGTGTGCTTGTTTCATACATATAACGTTGACTAGCTACACTTTTTGACCTGTTCAAAGCTTGAAAGCAACCAAAATTAATACAGAACCCCAGGATCTGAATCTCATCTCCTCATTCAGCACCTCATTCCTGCAAATGTCTAGATAATGAATATTCAGATAACGAGAGCGCTCTAGCCATTACTCCTTATGGCCATATTCCTACCTTGTTATGGTATCTTCTAAACCCTTCACACTTAGTAAGTAATGTAATGTTAGATCAGTAAATAAAGGCTAAATGAGATACCAGGACTACACTACAATTTCAGTTTCTTCCAACTCGATACATTTAATTAGCATCAGGAAAAAACGAGAACGAAGCTGAAGGCAGCAGACAGTGGAGCTCACCCTCACTGTGGTCCTTGTGATGCAGAGAGACGTGGTACCTCCGTGGGTATGTCCCTCCTTTCCCCACGATCTTGTCATACACATGGTTTTCTCTGTCTGAGGCATTACATCAGGAGCAACATATAACAGACAGAAGAGGAATAAAGTCAATGCCACTTTTAGACGCTACTCATAATGTCAAAGTCACCATGAAACACACATTAGGAAATTTACGGTAATATACTATTACATAATATACAGTATTTTTCCTGCTAACATTGTGTATTTGTTTGTATATGAATATTTATTTGTAAATTAGATAAAATATGATATATGTCCTGTTAAATTAAAGTGCTTTACATAATGTTTTATTTGTATAATATGTTTTATATGGCATAAAACGTCATATTTGTTGGTTAATTAAAGCATATTAAATAATATATGGTAGGTCTTTGTTAATTAGAAAATACACACGTCTTATTTAATTAATGTGTTTTAGCAAATCTGTGATTTTTTTTTGGGTACTAATTAGTGCTTATTAAATAACACAGGGTGAGTCAAGGGACACAGGATATTTTGGCAAACTTTTTGCTAAGGCTGCCAAAACCTTTGTTGAGATTCTGGTCTTCTTTGATATTCTACATGACCACCTCCCGATTGGAAAAAACTGCGCTTGATCCAATATGGCATCTTTCAAGATGGCGGCTATGTTCCGTACATAGCTTAAAAGATAGGCCTCTTACCCATTACTTACCGGGGTATTCAGATATGTCATTTTCCCTTTTGTTTCTGAAATAAAACAGGGTGTCCTGTGACTTTTGACTCACCCTGTATATAGAACGAATATTATAGTGAATGAAAGTGTGTTAAATAAATGTATCAAAAGTATAGGGTTCGGGTTAAAAGTATAATACTTAATGAGTATTTATTAGATAAAATACAATCAGTTTCTCTGTTAATGCACTTTACATTCTGGTGAAGCCTTTTTTATTTTATTTAACACAAACCTGCACAGTCCTGTCTGTTATCTGGATAACTTCTGGCTCTGTGCATGCGGGACTTCCTAAGCGAAGGGCTAGGGAAAGAAAAGACAAAAAACACAGGTAAATTTAGCTTTCATTCAAAACAAACAGATAGCTCAGTAAAAGCACCTGAAAACTGCAGTTTCAGATACTGAGAACCGACAGAAACAATAAGGAACTGTGTTAGACTTTACTAAAAGAGGCTAAAGTTGGCTTCTTATCAGACTTTTCCCTTCCGCCTTAAATTCTGCAGTGAACCAACTTCAGCCTCGTTTTCATTCTTCTCACCATGTCTAAGTAAACATATGACGCAAGATCTAAGGAAACAAAGGCCATTAATAAATCACTTGCAGGTAAAACTTTCACTTTTTGTTTGGAATAATGACTTCCTGTGCTGCTGCAGAGCTTCAGGATTAAAAATCGCATTTGGATTACTTGTTCCTATAAACACGTGTAAGATTCTTATGATTTTTTTAACCAACCATCCACTGGTTATGGCTTATGTTTTAGACTTTGTCTGGAACATGGTCGCCATCTTGAAAGCCGCCATATTGGATCAAGGCCAGATTTTTTTTTTTTCCAAATGGGAAGGTGGTCATGTGGGGTGTCAAAAACCCCCAGAATTGTCTCAAAAATCGATTACCGCAATTAGTTCTGCGGTTCAAAAGTTATCAACACAGAAACTTCACAATCAGAATTGATGATTCTGATGCCGGGGAAACGCAGCTGACGTATCATGTCGACAGACTTCAACAACTGACACCCAAAAAGGGGTGCAACACCGGATCTTGTTCCACAAATTAAGCGCTGCACTGCTGTATTAATTTGCACATTTATTTACTGTCGCCTTTAAAATTGTACGCTAAGGAATCACTGAAGCTGGAATTTTACTTTAGAGATTGGGTACGTCTATTATTTATCTATTATTATTTAATTTTCTCCATGGGCAGTAATCAGTATTGCACTACGCTAATTAAAAAACTAAAAAGAGGGCGCTCCAGAGTTTCTTTTTGCTTTATAACCATGGCTAGTCGACTAGTAAAAATCACCAGTTGTGCACCCCGACTGCAAACCCAGCCGGAATGATGTGGGTTATTTAGCAGATTATCTGACCTGTCCGAGCTGCTATCGAGTGACTGGCAGCTCCCTGATACAGAGTTTTCAGCACTGCTCCATGGATCCAGCACCTGAAACCAAAAAGCAGCGCATGTTTCAGAAACCTTCATATATTTAGGTTTGTCCTGTGCACCTGGATACTGAAATGAATTGTTTGTGTGTGTGTGTGTGTGTGTGTGTGTGTGTGTGTGTGTGCGTGAATCCACACTCACACACTGGTCGCTGGTCTCGGGTATGAACTCCCCCTCACTGTTGATGCTGGTGTAGGATCCCTGGCGGGCGATTCGCTGCTGACGCTCAGGGACGTAACCGGGTGGCGGAGAGCTCCGCCCAGTGTTCTGAGAGCCTGAGAATGGGTGGAGCAACACAGCAGATGTGTTAAACCGTAGCAAATTATAGAAGGTGATCACTTAAACGCCGCATCCTGCAGAGCTTTCTTGTACTTATCACCATTCTCGCCTTCCATAATATTAAATTAGGCAGATGACTTCCTGGCTCTACGCATACTTCTTAAGAATAATTGTTTCTTGACTATTTTCCTTAAAACAATTGTAAGAACAAGTTGTATTCTTGAAAAGATTGCATTCTTAAATGTTTTCTTAACTTTATGATAGTCTCACACTTGTCTTAGGCTGGCTTCGAAATGACTCTTCTAAGTTCTGTAATATTCACACATGTTCAAATTAGGCTGACCAATCAGAGCTCGGTTGTTAGGTAGAACAGCTCATCCTGCTAGCAGCAGACCACAAGAGTTTACAGGACTAGCAGCAGGTTAATCATAAAAAAAATGAATAATAAAGAAAATATCAGGTGAATAAAGCTGAAAGGCTGGAGGATGATGGTTCTAAAGCTCACAGTGACTTGCTGGAACCGTTTTCTTATTTATCCAAGCGCATTCTAGTCAGTCTGTGCCCACAAACTCAAACTATAGGTTCCTGTAGTAATCTCTGCTCATGTCCTTGTTTTTGAATTTGACAAAGTGAAAGACCCGGTGACACGTGAGAGATAACGAGAAGGGAAATTAACGAAAGTCAAAGCAGACAGGTGTTTTCATAGTGTTTCATAGCTTTTTTCTTAAGGCATTGGGCTTGGTCTGCAGGTACCACTACGTTAAAAATCGTATTCATATTTTGTTGCTTAAATATCATACTTAGTGTGAAAAGGGCCTTCATAAAATGGTAGAAAGCACAGATGTGATTCTCAAGCGTGTGAACGTGAACCACATGAGCTTCCAGATTAATAGAATAAAGCTGTGGCTTTAACCTTAAATGCCATGTTTGCAGACACTTTATGCTGGCCAGATGAAGTATGATGTAACAATCGTGTGTTCTGTGTAATGGCTGAAACTCTGTGAACAAAGCAGCGGGAAACAAACCTGCTGGGATCAAATCAGAGTTCAGTCATGTTCGAATTCAGCCAGAGTCTGAATCATCAGAGCCAGAGATAAACACTGCGGCTGTTTCAGACGAACAGCTCCTAAAAAGACCTGCGTTTCTTCACTGAGCTGATCCAACACACACTCACTCACACTCACTCACACTCACTCACACTCACTCACACTCACTCACACTCACACTCACACTCACACTCACACTCACACTCACACTCACACACGCGCACACTCACTCTCGCACACACGCGCGCACACGCGCGCACACGCACACACGCACACACGCACACGCACACACGCACATACACACACGCACATACACACACGCACATACACACACGCACATACACACACGCACACGCACGGATACAAAAATTTATGGAAAGAATACAACAAGATACAAGATACAAACCA